>PXIH01S0001634.1:12176-26442 GCA_003024985.2 Euperipatoides rowelli
CTTATCATTAAACAAAATATTTTTAAGTAGGCCTAGCCTATTTTTAAATTTTTTGAAAAATATTGATTGAGGGGAGGGGGGGTGAGGGTAAATATAATAATTGATTAATTGCATAATCACGATTACTTACACTTCGATTAATCGATTAGTAAATTCTACTAATCGCCCAGCTCTATTTTCATATAGCCTATGCTACATGTATTATCTTATTAATTTGATAATTCAAGTTGGCATAATTAGGTGTTAGGCTGCAGTACAAAATTTACTGGAAACTAAAAGTTATTTTTAAGTTCTAATTTACTGGTCACATGATTTGATGTTGACATTTGAAAGTGCTGTAACTCAACATGTCTAATATTTTTATATATAAATTCAATTAGAAATTGTTTCTAAAATTCTTGTTTCATTTCTTGTTTTCATATCATTTCTTTACTATTTGAAAAAAAAAAATATGAAACATTCCCACAATGTCTGTATCGATTCTTATGACAGTAATAATTTTATAGATTGTCAAAACTTATATTTTCTTGTCAAGTCAAACCGTTTTTTTTTTTTTTAAAAAAATACCAAAAATGTCAACTATGAATTTAAATGTGTATGGAATTTTTGCACTTAAAACCTTTTTTTCTCTCCTCTCTTTAAAGGTAATTAATTCTAGTAAAGTGATTTACTACAGTGCATTTTATTTTTCACATTATAAAATCCTAAAAAAATATATATTAAAGTTATTCTGACTTTATTTATCAAATGTGATATGTTTAAATTTTTGCTTTTGAAACTTGTAAAAAGTTTGTCTGGAAATTCTAAATTATCTACAATTGTACCAATAAATCTATTTTTAAATAATTTGCCTTATCTAAAAATAGTTACTAATTGAGAAAATTTGTAATTATAAAATGAAAACAATATAGAATAATAGGAAGTACTTATTGTATTTTGAAGAATTAAAAAAAAATCATATTCTTCTGTGCAAAATCACCATGATTATTACTGTCAATGCAATTAAAACAAAATAAATATAAAACATGAAAATGATAAACTATAGGTTTTTTTCCCTTGAATTTAATAATTACAAATTTCAATAATGTTTAATAGCCCTAGAATCGTTAATTTAATTGTTCTAAATAAGTGTATGCATGTATAATATATAGCCTACAGTCTATGTGGTAAAAATGTTTATTTTTAACCCCATTTCTAAATAGGCTAATTAGCATTTTTATATAGTAAGAATATACAGTAGTCTGTTCCTTGGGTTATGTATGATTTTTGAGCTCAGCTACTGTATCTGTAGCAAGTTATTTGCATTTCCTTGACCTTTTACAGTATTTTTCTTACCTTGCCAGATTTTTTTTAAAGGTCAATGGGAACTATTTGCTGTTTAAACTTCATTATTTTTAATATCCATAATTTTTATTTATTAGTATTCTTATTTCTCTACTATTTTTGTATTATTCATAGTCCTATCCCTTACCTTTGTGCTGGATAGCCTATACAATCGCATCTTGAATGGATGGATGGTTTTTATTATTTTTATTACACTATAGACCTAGATAATAATTTTTATTTGTAGCCTACAGTTTAACTGCTCGTAATATTTATTCATTTTTATTTCTTAGGGGGTAGGCTTATATTCATCCAAATTATTTAAGGATCATGTCATTATTGTTTTTATTAAGTCAATCATTTTTCCTGCAGTTTAAGTTACAGTATTTCATCTCAAAGATAATGTTTATGTTTTATTTGAGAGAGTAGCCTAATATTGTGGGAATTGTTCTGTGTGTTTGAAAAATATTATACAATATTAATTCATTTACAATAATACTAATTTATGTACAGTATTTCATTTATTAATAGTTAAAGTTAAGTATGAGGATGGAGTAGACTGTAGGACTAATTATAAAGCTTTTCAATATCTAAAATATTTATTTTAGATAAAAAGTATTCGTCCAATTGATTGTTTAAAAAGACCAAGAGAAAACAGACAAAAAGCCTACAGGGATCATGCTCGGAAATACAAAAATTTCTTCCAAAACATTATAAAACTTCATCCCCTTCAAAGACTACATCAGACATACAAGTTTTTAAAAAAGAACAAGCGGAGCAAAAAGAAACAAAAATTCATTCCCATGTCAAAATGGCAAGAAGAACTTGGGACCTCAAGGAGGGAAAGAGACTGACCTAATATTGGAAAAGGACCACTGGCCAATATCAAGGCCAGTTACTGAAAAATAGATTACAAACAGGGTGAACAAATGGAAACCAAACTCAGCCCGGGCAGGTTTAGATAGAATAAGTGCAGAAAGGCTGAAAGCAGCACCGGCTGAAATAAAGCGTGACAATGTCGAAATCCTGACCTGAGCTTAGATAAAAAATGATATCCCAGAACAGTGGACGATGACAATTCAAGTGTCAATCTCAAACCCCCAAACAATCACAGATTACCGGAGAATCATACTCTGTGGTATTGCATGTAAATTACATGCAAAACATATTCCAAAGACTTTAGATGAATGCACAGAGCCTTTACTGGATACCAAGCGGCTTTCCTACCAAACAGATCGGTAAATGAACATGTTCACAACAAGAATACTGGAAGAGGACTGGAGAGCGGGGAAAAGAAGCTATGTAGGCTACTAGCCTTAGACCTGGAAAAAGTATTTGACTCGGTGGACCATGGAGTAATGCAATTTAAAACACCAAAAAGTCCCAAATTTTCTGATAAATAGAATCATTAAGGCCTGCCTTTATGAAGTGACGGCAATACTATGGTACGGACAAGTAACAGACTTCAAATGAAAGAAAACTGGAATAAAGCAAGGATGTCCACTCTCACCTCGTCTTTTCACATGGGGCCTGAATGAAGCAATAGCGACCACAATGGAAGTATTACCACAGTTCAGTCTAACGCAAAACAATATGAAATCCCCAATAATACTAGCATACACGGATGATATTTTAATAATAGCAGAAGAGTAGGAGAATATTCAAATTTTATTGAAAGAACTGGTGCCTAATTGGGGATTCAGTAGGGTTGAAACTTAACTGGGAGAAATGCCAAATAATGATAAAAGATCCAATGATACCAAAGGTAGGAGGACAAAAACAGAGTTATATAAAAATAGACGATTTCAAGCTCAAAAGAGTAAACTCACTGAAATATCTAGGAACAATTCTAACAAGTAATCTAGACAGACCGGACACAACCAAACCAAGAATAATAAAGCATATCAAGCGATGTACAGCATGTTAAATTCATTAGGACACTCCCACGGCACTGCATGGTATAAAACAGCAGCTCTGACAAAAGAAAACAGGGTATCCTTGAGACAGATGGAAAGGGAAATAATCCAAGTGATAGCACAACGGTGTAGAAAGATCCCATCCAAACACAGCACTGCAAAATTGCTTCAAGGAAAAATGATCAACAAAAAATAATGACATACAGAATAAGATATTGGGCCCACATCATACGAAGGGAAAATAGGATCATGATAGGTGCAGCACTAAGTCTCAGAGTACCCTACAAGAAGGTAGGAAGACCATGCTCCAAGTGGAATAACAGTTTAAAGAGAGATCTAAAGAAAGTCCCAAGTCCATCAAATGGTTGGAGAGAAATAGCCAAGGACAAACACAGGACAAAAAAGAAATCAAAAGTCTTCTTTGACTGGGATGAGTCTTTAGACAGTGAATCCTCTGACATAACAGAATCAAAGAAGAGATGCCCACCAAAAAAGAAGAAAAATCAAAGATAAAATGTGGGTAGAATGGGAGGGAGGGATTTACCCGTCCCTGTATATTAAAATTGGTGAACAGATCTGCTTTCAATAAGCTTTAATGATTATTTACAATATTGTCTTTTCAATAAATAAAGTCTTTAAATAATTCCCATCAATGGATTTTTATATAGACAATAACTCAATAATGTTAGTTCTTAATGCTGGGACAAATCTTTATGCATTGGATATCAGGGCAAAAGGAAGGAGGAGAGAAGGCTAGTGGGGGGAGGGGGGGGGGGTTGAAACAAAATTGTTTCCGTTCTTTTACTCGAGTCTTTTATAAATAGTATGAAAACATAATTGTAGATTAGTTGGATTCTTTATTGATTATAGTAGCCTACCTGTAATTAGAAAAGACCAATGCTTTATTTCTTTTTTAAGTGTGTCATAACTTAGTATCATTGGTTGGATAGATTTATCGATTCAATTTTTTTCTTCTTCTTTATTGAAAACAATAAAAATATTTATATATCCTCACACTGCAATTTACTGCTAATTTGTTTGTTAGATATCCACAGGAGATTAGTCTCATAACAAAAAAAATTGATGGCTTGCTTAATTTGATGTCAGATTTACAGTTTTCAGAAATTTATAGCTGTCATAATGAGCTGTTTGTGAGTCAGAAGTTCTCACTCGGATAAAATATTGTCAGTTTCTTGACTTGATTGTACTGGTTACAGGCTATCTACATCAGCAGATCTTACAAAATTAGAATAATAGAATATTATTATTTTATCGCAGAAAGTTTAAACAGTGACATTTTTTATTTTTGTTCAATTAATAAATATTAATTATTTTTCTATTTTTGTTTTAACTTAAATTTGTTTCATTGTCTTGCAGTGAATGAACTCTATTTTTACATTAATTAAATTAAACTTGATTATTAAAAGTTTCAGAATAAACGAAGTATTAAATGTGCTAAAAGTAGGCCCTATTTCTTAATTTTTTTTAAAAAAAATAATATATATATTACGGAATACCTGATGTCACCCCCCAGCTGATTGAAAGGGGAGGTTTTGTAAAAGCTTAAAAAAAGCCTTGGCATGCCAAACCTTAACCTTATGGCAGTGGTGGCCAACCTGAGGCCTGTGGGCCACTTGTAATCCGTGTGCCACTTGTCGCCCACGTCGGCTTTTGCGATGGCCCATGCTGCTTTTGCGATGGCACACAGGGGGTTTTGTGATGGCCCATGGAGACTTTTGCAATGGCCCATGGGCCACGGCCCATAAGCTTTCTTCTTCTAAAAGAAAGTCTGATGAAGACTCAATGCAATGAAAATCCTTTATTCTTTTTTTATTCTCCCTAACACTCAAAACCTCTAATTTCATTTAAAGATGGCCAGTTTAGAATCTAGCTCTTACTTATTTTATCACTGAAAAAAGCTTTAAAATTAAGAACATTTTTTTGGGGGGTTGGGGGAAGGGGTGTTGCTGGCTATTCTCTGTCACAACTTTTGGCCTTTGGCTAAAAAAGGTTGGTCATCCCTGCCTTATGGTATTCTTTCCTATCTTTTGTCTTAAAGAAATAAAAACAATACCCGTGTCTGCAACAGGATTTGAAACTGCAATGTCTTAATTTACAGTCAGACCTTTTACTAACTGCTCCACCAATACAATGACGCACACACACACACACACCAGTTCTATATACACACATAAATTCACACACACACACACACACACATTAATTCAGTTTCATTGAATGGAGATTTGGTGAATTAGAATTCTGTGAAATTTTGACTAAATATTGAATTGATTTTAAATATAACATGGCTGATGTAATTTATTTTGATATAGAAATATCTAGAAAGATAGTGGTTGATTATTTCGAGAATATAAATTTATTTCAGATATTTTTGTTTAGCTAATAGCAGTGTTACTAGCAAATACTGTAAAAAGAATTAAAAAATAGCATTTGCCTAAGTTTATTAACATAAAAGACAATATGTTGTCTGGTACCGTAGCCTATTTATCTTCTCAACCAATTATGCTTCCAAACGATTTTTTTAGCTTGTAAAACTAAATAGAATAGTCAATATAGGGGAGGGGGACATAAATGTTTTCATTTATTTGTCATATTTTGTTTGTTTCAAATTATGGCTGGAGTTCAATTTACGGACATAATGCATTTGATTATTCTGTTGTACTTAATGTTTGGCTTATTGTTATTAGACATTAAACTAGTTAGGGTTAGAGTGGAGTAAGGTTTAGGGATCCTTTACTAAAATCGTATAATGAGTATCTAGATGTCGGCCATCTTGGAGGATTTGTAAACTGAACTCTTGACCAACTATTAGCATGGTTCAGAATTACAGCTTCTCTATTATCAATAGAAAATGTGTTCTGTTGATAAATACAATTATTTTATTTGTTTATATTGTCAGATATCTGATGGTCATAAATGTCTATTATAATTACTTGAACCTTTATCCGGCGTTATGATATCACTGCTCTTAAATAATTATTTAGTTTACGAAACATGAAGAAATATATATTTTGACTCTCTTTTCAATCCCTTGGAAGAAGAAAAAATAGCCCAATCTCAATAATTTTTNGTGTGACGTCATGTTTTAGTGTGTACCAGCCAATTTCCTAAAGTTTTGGGAAGCATGTCCAAGCAAGGGCGTCGTTTTGAAAAATAATCATTTTAAGGAATTCTGGTTGTAGCCAATCAAGAGCGCCTGGTCAGTTTTGCAATGCATTGTAAATCTAAGTTTTACTAGCATGGAGCGGAACAAGAGCGCCACCCTCATTTCTCCCCAAACGAATGTTAAGAGTTAAGAGTGCATGCGTCCTTGCTCAGCATTCTACGGTATTTGTATTTAATATTTTTCTGTTATTATTTATAACATTTCTATTAAATATTATTATAATTACTTGAACCTTTATCCGGCGTTATGATATCACTGCTCTTAAATAATTATTTAGTTTACGAAACATGAAGAAATATATATTTTGACTCTCTTTTCAATCCCTTGGAAGAAGAAAAAATAGCCCAATCTCAATAATTTTTTTTTTTTTTTTTGCACAAAATTATTTTTGTATTCTTTTATTAATATATTTCTTTAAAATATTAAATTAGCTATAAATTGTGTTACAAAAGTCAACTGGCTAATCATCTTTTTTTTGTTGATTCTAGGTCTATCACAGTTTCCACGATGAAGTTGATGTATATCGTCAACATTGGTGGCGTTGTAATGGTCCATGTCAGAAAAAATCTCCATATTACGGATTTGTACGTCGGTCAATGAACCGACCACCCTCATCAAATGATTCCTGGTGGGCTCAGCACCAGTTCACCTGTGGAGGAACATATACCAAGGTTAAAGAACCTGAAGGTTATAAATCGAGACCAAAGAGAAAAAATGAAAATACGACCAAGGAAACTGCAGGTAAGTTACATCTCAACAATGAATGCCATTTTTGTTATTTTAAAGTACCATACATTACTATTTATTCAGATGAAAAGCTTCAAAAATTTGTAACATAGATCCTAGATCAGCGTAATAAAATAAGGATATAGTAGGCCTATATATGGAGATAGTATATCTGCATTCAATCAGCAGTACATAGGCTACTGTCGATTATTTTCAAAACCTCAAAATATGAATGCATTTTATGTATTTAATTTCTACATTCATTGCCTTAGAAGTGACTGCAGATATACTTTCTCCATATATAGGTCTTTTATTTTTCTATTATATTTAACCGATCTTCTTACAGTGTTTTGCTTGGTGGAATTTTATTTATTTAAGTCCGAGTTTCAATCAAAGCCATTAAAATATCTCAAACGAAATTGCAAAGTGACATGTTTTTTAAATATCCTTCTATCTCTATGTTCAATCAAAACAATGAATCTTATGAAAGTTGGTATCATGGGGAAAGTAGGTAAATGTTTGCATTTTAAATCTCCCACCCAAAACACCACAGCCAGAGTATTAGTCATAGCCATTAATGTATCGAATGAAAGCTGGTGAAGCGTCATACTGTATCTATTTTCAGAGGAGCAATCGAAGCCATTAAAGTCGCAAATGAAAGCTGACATCTTGTGAAGTTTCATATCCTAATTACAGAGAACCATCGATTTTAATCTGGTTGAAAAACTTTCATAAATGGCTGAAAATAACTAGCATAATGTTGTTATTAATACTTTAGATTGCCATCGAAGGGTGCCCATCAAATAAGAGCCCCACCCCTATATCACTGTCAAAGTTAGGTAAAGTGTGTCATAGTCAACAAGCACGCCATCACCACACACAAACATTTTGATCACTCAGAAAGAAATCTAAGCTGTGTCATGCAACTGTGCCCCCCCCCCCTCCCTTAGGTTTTTACCTCATTTAAGGTAACCCAAATAAGTGTGCCGTTTTGTAAAACAGTATTTTAAAGAATTCTGATTCTAACCAAACAACTGCACCTGAGCAGTTTTGCAGTGCATTGTGGTAAATCTAAGGTTCACTGGCATGGTGCCAAATAAGGGCACCTCCTTCCTTCCCCCCAAATGAATGATAAGAGTGCCTGTGCACTTGATCATGCTATTCTACTACCGTAGAATTCAGACCAAGAGCGCCACACCAAGCAAAAGCGCCCCCTCCCTATTTCTTGGCAAAACATAGGCAAGCAGCGCCATCGCCGAATATGAGCACCATCACTGCACTCTGACTTTTTTATCACTCTGAAAGAAATCCAGGGATATCCAAACAGGAGCGCCACCCATAGATTTTTGCTTCATTTTACCTCATCTAAGGTTCAGGATAGTGTATCCATACAAGAGCGCCATGTAAAAATTTTCATGTCACCATCAGACATTATCATGCTGTGATGTCATTTTTATGCGTTTTACGTCATATAGATAAATATAGCTTCTATAAATAACGTTGAATCCTCATAAACAGAACGAAAGAGGCCTGTAAATTAAAAAGTGAAAGTTTTAACTTAGACGGCGCTCTTACATGTCACAACCTTTATTGACGTGTGACGTCATGTTTTAGTGTGTACCAGCCAATTTCCTAAAGTTTTGGGAAGCATGTCCAAGCAAGGGAAAACAATCTTTTTAAGGAATTCTGGTTGTAGCCAATCAAGAGCGCCTGGTCAGTTTTGCAATGCATTGTAAATCTAAGTTTTACTAGCATGGAGCGGAACAAGAGCGCCACCCTCATTTCTCCCCAAACGAATGTTAAGAGTTAAGAGTGCATGCGTCCTTGCTCAGCATTCTACGGTATTTGTATTTAATATTTTTCTGTTATTATTTATAACATTTCTATTAAATATTATTTATATTACCGGCATATTTTGCCTTATTATATTTTCTTGTTATTTATATTATTATTTTATAATTTATTTATGTTTAATTTAATATTTTTACTTTATGACAAATATTGCTCATTTATTTGTATTCTTTTTTTTTTGTTTGTTTTTTGTTGTTATTTTATTTTTGTATTGCGGATCCTTTTTATTTTTATCATTATTATATCTTCTTTAAAAATATCCCTTTGTGTTTTATACTTTATTGATCTGGAAGCACTTATGTAATAGTTCCTGTTTCTTGAAATTCTTTTATTTTTTGTAGTTCTAGTAATCTAATCCTACAGATCAAATTTCTTTGCATTTAAAAAAGGAAAGGCTAGGAGACATTTTTAAGACTCATTAAAAAAAAAAGTTTGTGAAAAGAAACTTCATAATTCTTTGTTTTCTTAAAAGACAAAAATTGAAATATTAGAACATTTCAGAATCATTTCAGTCATTTGTTATTATTAAGGGCTATTAAGGATTACAATGTGTAACTTATGTGTTTTAAATAAATTAACCTGCCAATAATAAAAAACTCATCAAAACTGAAAAGACCTATTTCTTCAACATGCCGTAAAAGTGTAAATAGATCTCGATTTAAAACAGTTACAATTTTGTTGGAACAATTGAAATGGTTGCCATTTGTTTGAATCATTGAAATAGTTGCCGTTTTGTTTGAATAATAAATTGAAATCAATGTCGCATTTACCATTAGAATTAGTGGAGAAGATATGACTTTTATGCCTATATTAGACTTTGATAATGTGTATTGCAATATAAAAATCCATCTAGAGCCCTTTTAAAACCAAGAAGATTCTCTTGAATTACCACCTCTTGTGGCAACTCATTCCAATAGGTAATCATACGAACAGAAATAAAGGAATGTCTTGCTTTTAGACGAGAATATGAATTAAGCAATTTATAATTATGACCTTGAGTAGTATTTATCGGGGAGAGAGTAAACCAATTATCAATATTTTTCATCAACACTACCCTTTTAAATATAAATATCAATTCACCCCTGAATTTTCTTTGTTCAGATGTGATAATACTTTATTCTGACAAAACAAGTAAAATGGCTAGGATAAGGTGTATGAAAAAACCCAATTATTTTCTTTGTTATGCGTCTAAAAAAAAAGATTAATTTTATCACAATCTGGGGACAAGCTGGGGACCCATTCTCTATGGGGGCCTCATTTTTAAAACTTCGATAAAAAAGCCCAACCATAATTAAATCTGACAAACAGCACAACATTTTAAAAACACTTTAACCATAAAGCAAAAAGAATACAGATTACAAGTTACTAAAACAATTTTCTAGCTTGATTTTGAGCTGATTTGAGGTTATAATTATTATAATTAATATAATACTCTCCCGGCATATGTTAATCAAAGACTAATCTGATAATGCCAAATAATATGTAGGGTAATTAACATATTGATAAAATTATAAGAACTTCCGATGGGTAATTTTGGATTGTTTTTTATGGTGACTGATCGACGGGCAGCGGATTAAAGATGAATGTTAAAAGTGTAGACACGTGATTATTCGTTTAATTAATCTAGGCCTTGTTAGAGCAACACTTGAAAATTGTTGAGTGCTAATGGTAGTTTTCTTTGGATTTATCTAACGGATTATGTTACTTGTTCAATTTTATGCATAAAAAGACAAATTTCTTGTCTTCAGTTGTCATATGTTTATTGGATGACTTGAACCTCTTTATGTGGTTTATGTTTATTGGTGAGGGCTCGATATTTTGGAATTTGCGAGTATCGTAGCCTCGAAGACTGTTGATTGAATGTTTTCATTTAGACTTTTGATAATGAAGGATCTTTTTACTCAATTGCCAATTTTTATGTTACTTCTTTGTTATTATTGGATTTTCATTTATGTATTTAGTAAACGGATCAAATTTTATTATTTGTAGTGTAAAAAAAGGCCATAAATGACTGGGCTAGGAATTTTTATGTAATTATATTTTGTGTGATTGAATAAATACCTAATAATAATGAGTAATTCTTATATACAAATACAGGGGGGGTCCTTACACTGAGTGCAGAGTGTGAGTAGCCTACTTTATACCTATATGTATTGTGACATATAATTTTGTTTTTATTTTTGTCGCCATCTTGGCTTATGTGTTTTTACGTGAGTAAGAGCAGTCTCTTATGAAAATCCTGGTTCACTGGTGGCACACTGAAAACACACAAGAACAAAATAATCCTGATTGACATTTTGGCAATATACAGTAGACCTCCTGCATCTGAATAATTTTTGTTTAGAACATTTTTGATTAATATTTAGTACAAATTAGTATTATACGGTAAACAAAGTTTAACTTTTACAGAATAAAGAAAAACAGTTTATTAAAACAAAATTTCAAAATCAATAAGACTATTGTTTAGTTGGTTTTTAAACACAGAGAGAGAAAGAGATATCTATTTCTTTAGCTTTGTATTTGACACTTTTTATTTATTTCTGAAAGGTGTTACCAGTTTTGTTTTTATCTAAGAATTTACAATAGAATTTTTTTTTCTGATTATTTTCTTGTTTGTTATTTGCACTGGAATTGAATGACATCCAACATTTTAGAATCAGTTAAATAAGCAAATCTTTTGTGATAGGAATAATCTGAATTAAGACTACTGTGTCATCATTTTAAAGCACATTGAATTACAGTGACATCATTCTGTTTTAAGAGGAAGGGAGTAAAGGGGATTGGAGGCAGATATCTTGTTTATACTAATCTCCATACCCTCAATCTGATGGATGTCGTGTATACATTTATTCTAAAAGACATTTCAGTTTTTGTTCCTTTAACTCTTCTAGTCCGGAAATATGTATGAAAAAATATACATTTTCTCTGCTATTAGTTATATTAACTAAACGCTCCCATTCTATTTTGGCTAATTCCACAGTAAAGTGGACAAATTGTTCTTTTTGTTGTTCATTTGGATCATATAACTTAAGAGTATGTTAAATGCAAGCTAAAATGAAGCTTTAATATTTTTTAAATATAGTATTCATCCTAGCAAAATAAAACACTTGAATCCAATAATGTATATTATTAACAGAGCAGATTTTTAAATTTTATTAATCATCTTAAAAATGTATGTTCTTTGCTGTTGTGTCAGTCACATTGCAATTAATCAACATTATTTTTTAAAATGAAAACTCTTAACTCAAAATAGAGTATATCATACATAATTTCTAAGATTTTTCTATATAAAAATATATAACAAATTTAATCTGTCATTTATTATTTAGTGGCGCAAATAACTTTATTTACAGAAAACTTTCACACGTCGTGTAAGTCACGTCTGGAATTAGAATATTGCACTTTTGTGAAAGTCTTATTAGAGCCAGCAGTGAAAAAAAAATTATAAGTTCAAAGCTCGATCATAAAAGTTGCTTCCGCTCAGGTAAAATCTTAAAAAATCAAGTATCACACCTCTGCTGTTCCCTTTGTTTGTTTTGTAAGTTTCGAAAGTGAGAAAAAAAATTATCATAAAATACCAAGAAAAGAACTTTTTGTCAACTGTCGGCTTCATGCCAATCATCTTGAAAGCTCAATAAGTGAAGTCAGAAAGTATTGTATGAACAGAAAAGCAAGGTTGATCATCGATCCGAGTCAATCATTCCCTCCCTTGCCCATAATGCAAATCAAAAATCATAGATGCATCTGCAGGTACGTTTCATGATCAAAGAAATTTAAATAGAATATTTATTTAAAGGTCAAATGTAACGGATTTTTTTTTATTTTCAAAGATTTTTACTAAAAAAAAAATATCCACTAGAAAAAATTTAAAAACAAAATAGTTATTTACAATTCAATTTTTAAAATAATTGCCTTTAGCTCCTCCCCCTTAAAACAACATTATCCACTTTACACACCAGGGGAGATATTTTGTGACATCATAGCCTATAAATGAATACAGCTTGCTATACTTAACTATAGAATATTTGCTATATTTGTCAGCTTAAAGCTGGATATCATATGGTCTAAATGTTTAAATACTTGTAAAAAAATCATAATCAAATTCATCCTTTGTGCTATTGTGGTTCAATTTGTTTTGTTTTTTTAAATCAAAATGACCTTTAATACAGATTGAAAATACCTCTATTTACATGTTAAATCATCACAAAGAAAACAGCTGTAGAGGCTATTTTGTCATCAAATTAATCTCAGACCCAAAAAAAAATGTGGAATCTTCAAATTGTAATCTCAGAATGAGGATAGCAATAGTCTTAATTTTATCTTTATATAACTTTTTTTTTTAAAAAAAAAGTTTCCAGTGGAATTTTTTTTATAGTAATTATCTTTGAAAATCAATAATAAAAAAAAAATAAAAAAAAATCCATTACATTTGACCTTTGGGATAGTTAAAAAGAAATATTTTTGGGGAAAAATCCTCACTCGTGAGGAAATATTTGAGTTGGCTAAATTAATTTATTAATCCTGAAGTGTCTAATCTCATTCTGTTAACAGCACCCAAAGCATCTACAGTAGTCCAAATTTGTTAAGACTATCCGGGCATCTACTCTGTTTTAAGAACACCCAAAGTATCTACTCTGAAGTTTTAAAAGCATCTGGAGCATCTAAATTTGTTAAGATCACAAATTTATAAATACAGTAATTTTGACTATTTTTAAGAATTTGTTATGAACATCAAGAGTATTTAAGAGTGTAACTTGTAAAACCTGTCTTGAGAGACCACCTTTTGTTATGTAATAGTGGTCTTTCAAAAGAAAACCTGTCTTGAGAGACCACCCTTCTGCCATGAAATAGCGGTCTCTCAAAGGAAAACCTGTCTAGAGAGACCATCCCTTCTGCCATGAAATAGTGGTCTCTCAAAACAGGTGGTCTCTCAAAAGAAAACCTGTCTTGAGAGACCACCTTTTGTTATGTAATAGTGGTCTTTCAAAAGAAAACCTGACTCGAAAGAATACCAAGGAATATTTATCTTTTTGTCAGCTGTTGTCTTCACACTAATCATCTTTCAAGATGGTCTAAAAAAAAATATCCTTTTTCATAGTGGTCTATCATAATCATGTTTTTTTTTCCAAAAACCTAATTTTTAAATATGACTTTTTTTAGATACCACACACTCAAAAGTCGATTCAGAATCGCCATTTTAAATCCTCAAATCAAAAATTATTATAAAATTCAAATGTTTCAATTACTATTTTTTTTTATTTTC
>PXIH01S0001635.1:6376-21806 GCA_003024985.2 Euperipatoides rowelli
TTTCTTTTTCATAAACAAAGGCTAAATAATTTTATAAACTGAATGTTTTATTTCTGTATATTATAAATTTGAAATAGACATTCTAAAACATTACATTTTCCTATTAGAATAAGTGAATAGAAGTATGAATGTTATTATTAAATTGTAGGACTAACTATATTTGAGATTACAAAAAATATTAACTCTAATGGTAATTAAAAAAAAATGTTTCTCCTCACCTGTTTGGTCGGGCCTTTATTTAAAAAAAAAAATTTTCTTTACTAAAAATATCAAATTTGTCAATTGTATTAGAAATGGCTAAAAATTCAACATTATTTTTGTTTTAAAAAAATGTGTCTGACTACAGTGATTTTATTGCAAAAAGAGGACAAAAAAGGCATTTTTTTTTTTAGTGGTCTAAAAAATATAACTATACTAAGTAAAAAATAATATAATTTTTAAATAAACAACCAAAATGAAATAAATAAGGTGTTGTTTTCAAACCTTGATTTTAGACAAGTTTGTTGCTTCACTAAAAGCCAACATTTACTTAAATTGATTTTCTGATAACTAAGCAAGTTTTTTTGAGTCAAATTTCATAAACCTGATGAATGACTATTGGCTAGACAAGTCATTTCCTAGTGATGTCTCATGGCAGGAAATTACTGTCCTAAAGATGTTAAAATTTTTGCGTTTAGGGAGAAGGGGGGGGGGGTGAGGATTAATCTTGCTCATTCCACTTGGCTAAGTCTTGATTTGTCAATATCCTACTCAAGTATTCAAACTCTTAAAATTATTTGAAAAAAAAAAATTGATTTTTTTTCTCCCATTATTTAACCATTATATTTTAATATTAAACTTTTTACAGTTATAAAATCACTAATTAAGCTGTATTCCTTCTGCAATTTTTTTATATGAATTAGCATGATTGGTATTACCTAGACCAGGTCTTCTCAAATTTTGAGATTTTACTTGCAAATGTATACATAAACATAAAAATTAGTTGTACCATATCACATTAAAATTGCATAATGAACATTCATGCAATTCATCAGTGATTGTGTGGTAGCCACAACCTTTAGGTATGCACAATGGCTGCAAGGCCAGCATTCTTCATATAAGGGCTGGGGTGCAAGTAATTTTTTTGGGCCCCCCCACCCTCCAAAAAAATTTCTCAATAAAAAAGCCTAGCATCTTTTTATGACAAAAAAAAAAAAAAAATAAACAAATTGTATTTGAGGAGACTTGTTCTCTGTTTGGCATTGTCCTATAGTTTTTGAAGAACTGTGAATACAGATGTCAATATTAAATAATCACTTTATCATAATTTTAAAAATCACAACCAATATATTAAATAAGATTTTGCCATTATTGTCCCAAGATATTTACTACATACTATTAAAATTTAATCTTAAAATTTCAAATAGTTTTAAAGATAAAGCAAACCCCCCCCCCTACCACCACCTTACGCATACACACTTTTCCAAGTAAATTGCAGCTTCACATATTCTCCCCCCATCCCCCCACTTCCATCTTCATTGGCTATTCACATCAGTTTCCTGATGCAAGAAATGTGAAACCAGCTGAAATTCATCAACATATTGCGAGACATTGAAAAAAAACTTCTTCGTGCAATTCAGAACAAAATGTGTGGCATGCTTAGCCTACTCACAGAGTTGTGTTGCTTCATGATAATGCTTGGCATCACACTGCTGTTCAAACTTATGCACTTATTCCAAAATTTGCCTGGGAACAATTTAATCCTGCTCCCTAGAGACCTTTATCAAGGTCTCACAATATGCAGCAGACTTTGCTGATTTGTCGATGAAAGTTAGGAAATGGAAATCGGACCTTATTTCAGAGTTAGAGGGCTCTAATCGATTATTTCTAGCATTTTAAACGTATAGAATATCTAAACAAGCTCAAATTGAGTCGTAATTCAGTCTGGCTAGACAATGAATGGAAGAAGTTAGCATGCTTGTGTAAAATCACGATTGAAACACTGAAATGGAAAAATTTATAAACGGTACTTACTTTGTGAATAACTCTCATATATATATATATATACCGTATATATATATATATATACTGTATATATATATATATATATANANTATATATATATACTGTGTGTATATATACTGCAGAATTTGAAATAGTAATTTAAACCTTACAGTAAATTTTACTTTGAGGGTAATATTGCTCACGGCAATTTAATTACAGCTCATGGCGGTTATGTAGACTAGTTTATCTGAATGAACACATACGATAGTGACACTATATAATACTCAACCCTTTCCACTCCACATTAAAATTGCATTGATTGTATTCTTTTAAATCCCCTGCTAAGTTTAAATGTTAAGTTTTTTTTTAAAATCATTTGGTATAATTAAAAATATATATATTTTAGTCCCTTTGAACATAAATTTAATAAATTTTAAGCATTTTTGAAGCTAATAATGATTGTTGAACTGATGAATTCTAAAGAAAAAATGTCAATATAACCGTCAATGGAGTGAAAAGGGTTAACTAGCTATTGATATTTGTTTAGTTAATTTACCAATAGTTTTGAAAGCATCTTATGTGTTACACACCATGCTAAATAGGACATACTTAGAATTAACTGCTGAAAACTTCAGTGAGAGCAGGTGCGGATCTAACTTTCTAGGTTTGAGGATTTCAAAATTTCTGGTAAAATTAACACATTCAATTAAAAAGACATACATACAGGACTGTATTATATAGCTCATACAGTATGTAATACTGTACATAGGAGGCTATGTATAATTTTTGCCACAGTATACATATTATCTAGTACAGGTAAAAGCACTTTACAAGGAACTGCAGGGGCCATAGAAAATTTTTTCGTTATACTGAAATTTCAGTGTAGATAAAAAGGCTAAATATAGATTTGAAATTCTCAAATTCATGAAGAAAAAAAATGATCAAATACTGTACTGTATATAGTTTATACAAAACTTAGCAAAAATAAACAAAAATATTCTAAGCTTTTTAATATTTTACAGTAGATATCCCTCTGTTCACACAAAATCTATTTACACGATTCAAAGATAACAATTTGAAATATTTATCAAATATAATAATTTACTCTAATTTCTCTTTCTTTCACCAATTGCTAGAGGTTTTACATAATGCCAAATGATTTTTTAAATTATTTATTCAAATCAACTCTTTTTTCTAAGAAAAGATTTATTCAATATCAATCAAGATGGTAAGTTTTGTTATTTAATTAGAATTTATTGAATTAAATCTTATTAATCTTTGCTGCCAGCTGTGTTTTGAAAAAACAATAACAATCCTTGATTTTTTTCAATTAAGACCCAAACTGATAAAAGAGAAGTTGGAGAGGTGGACAATCATTCACTAATTATTCTTTAAAAGAAAATAGCAGGTAGAAGACAGCCTGCAAACAATAGATCAAGTGGCTTAAATGGCATTGAAGAAATCAAACCACTTCTTTTTTTTTTTTCTTGTTTTCAAAATACAGAGAATTTATAGTGATGAGAAAATAAAATCTTGTTATTAAAATAAAGATCATGATAATAAAAAATGCACATTGCCTGCCACCACTGCCTCTAATATTTTTAATTTTTTCTTCAGGAGGGAATTGACGGTGCTTCTTATTCAATTTATTTGTCAGCCATAATATTACAATGTTACTGCATGAATTAAAATCAAGAGATAAGAGGAACAGATTTTGATTGCTTTATAATAATTTTTAATTAGATTTTCTGTTTGTTTATAATGAAGTAAAAAAAATAATATAAAGTATTGTTCTTTGTATGTTATACTGTAACTAAAAGATACCAATACATATTTAATTTATTTTGAATAAAGTTTAAAAAAGAATAAAGAAAGTAAAGGGAGAAAAAAAAGTAAACGAAGATTATCTGCTGAACTAATAATTCGTTGTATAAAAAGGACTGTAAAAAGCTTTCGTTCTATTGAAATTTTCATTATACTGAATTTCGTTGTACGAGAATATTTTAACCTTGATCTTATGGGAAATCTGCAGGGGATAAAATATTTTTTGTTTTACTGCAATTTTCATTGTAAAGAGCTTTTACCTGTATATACAAGTTAGACTGCGGCAAAAAATGCTTTGACTGGCTTGGAGCTCAAGGCCAATGTCTCCTAACTCGCTGCAAATGCTGTGAATGCCTTGAGTTATTTCGAGCCCTGTACTGTGTATGTATAAACTGTTATATAAACTGTACACACATACAGTATAAATTGTATATACAGATACAGTATATATATATATATATATATAAAAAGTATACACTGTACACATACGACATATACTGTACATATACAGTATATACACATATGGCATATACTGTATATGTACATTCAGTATCCACAATATACAGTATACAAATAGTGTATATATGTAATATATAGTATGTATACTGTATAGTTAAATAGTCTATAGTAAGCAATTTCTTAAGTAGTATATATTATAGTGTCTACTGTATAATATACCTATACAATGAACACTCACTTTACAATGGCATCGCATATTTTGCTCACCAATTTGCCTCCCAAAGTTCCCATGTGGGGATTTTTCATTTAATGACTGCCTCTACAATGAAAACTAAATCATTTGAACAAATCACACCTGTAAATGACTCTCCACACATGAGAAAATACTGATTATTTATGCCACCTTAAACAAATAGAAAAAAAAATTATAGTTTATTATAACATTAAAATCTTCACCTAAGAGTGTATTCCAGATCGCAAGGTAGTTAATAATATAAACAATATAACAAAATTAATAAGAAAATGTAACAGAATTAATAAATAATTAGTATTAAAATACCGTAATTTAAAAAAAGAATATTTAAATTATTACTTTCGTTAATTTTGAATTTTATAGCATTCACGTTTTTTAAAAAAAAAAAAATGCAAACAAAACTATTATAATCTTGTAAAAAATTAAATTTAACATTTATATTTGAGGAGTGTTGAATCAAAATGCAACTTGTCCATAATGTTTCATTTTACAGGAAACACAAAAAACAAAGTACTCTATAACTTGATGGTATACAAAAATCAATATTCATGATTAAATTAAAACATGATTTTTTTTAGTTTAAAAAAATTTAATGATAGATAACTGTTCGAAACGCTTTAAAGAATATGTTTCCACCCNNAACTCAATTTTGGTGCTTGGTGGACATGTTGCGTTTTGATTCAACACTCCACATTTATAATTTAAATTAACTATTAGAATAAGTAAGCTACAAATATAAAACTATTAGAATGAGAGAAAAATCTTTTAAATATGAAAAAGCAACAATCCTTATTCTTTCTAAAACTGATCCTTGACAGTAGATCTTCCTTTTTTTTTTAAAGTTTAATTATTGACCATCGACCAATATGCGAGATGTGAGTGAAAATATATTAAAACTATTACACATGCATGATGCATGTAAAAATAACTGATACTCAATTTCATTAATGTGTTAATAAATAAATTATACAAAACCAGCATATTGTAACAATTGTTTTTAAGTAATTTAACAGTTTATATTTAATTTAAATATAAACTCTTAGAATGTATTAAAAAAAAGGTTGAACTATTAAAGTGTTTAAATAAAGCCAGGAACACACAAGGAGGAAAAAAAACTATGTAGTTTTCATCTTGGCAGTTTTTTAATGATGCAAAAGTTTTCGCAAGAGTAATCCGACATACACTAGGAGAAATTTTTTTAATTTGAAAGTTTTTGTCTTTGTGTGCGTACTCCTGTTGTCAAAATGGAGAGTGACATTCAATGACTACCACATTAATTGATTTGTATATTATTGTATTTAATATACATATATATGCATGAAAATAAATATTTTTTAATTTCCAAGCAGTGGCAATTCAGTTTTAAATATCGAAGCCATTTACCTGTTGTATTACATACGATACCTCAAAGAGCAGTTAAAACTATGCCTAGGATCATATACTGTATATTTTGCAATAACATTACGACACATTCTTAAAAATTCGATTTTTAATAGGGTAGGTGGCTTTGCCTTTTACCCTCAACCATGGTCTTGTTCCATGATCCCACTTGTTTTGAATACATCCGTATCTATTTTTTTAAATATACAGTATATCTTTAATATTGTAATTTATGCAATTGACTATAGCCTTTGATATAATAAAAATGAACTGCAGATTCAGTTATTGCTTTATATTTTTAGTATATTCAAGGCTGTACTCAATCCACATAGTTATAGAAAAGTTCAAATGGTCACAGAGAAGAAGAGGGTGGGCTTTTTTTTTTTTTGTTCATTGAGATTTTTTTTTTTAGGCAAGTAAATTTTAAATTTGGTTAGTATTTTTTTATATCAATTAGCCAAAATGCTACAGGTAAAAAAATGCAGTTTAATCCCTTAGCCCTCAGACACCTCAGCAAATAAAAAAACAAAAAAAAAAACATGCAACATAGATAAATTAGAATGAAATGAATATGAGATGATTCAAGACAAAGTAGATGCACTCTAATGAATGAATAAAAAAAGAATCTAAAATTTCTAGATATACAGTAGAAATAAAACATGATGAATCTCACTTATAAAATAGAGAATCCAACTTTTGCATGTTTTCTCCAGAAATACTATTAAAAAAAATTATGTTATGAAAGGATAAAAACTATGAATTTACAATTACACTATTTTGTTAAAAACAATTCAAATTATTTAAAAGACCTAATTGGATTTCTGAAAGACTTTATCACCATCATCCAATAAATACCTTGATTTTTAGTCAAAATATTGGCAGTTATAATTTATTTTTGCTTTCAATTATTAATATTCTTTATTCAACTATTTTTTTTTTAATTTTTACAATTACTGGTAATATTTTTCTAAGGACTTGTGCAACAATTTCATTCCCCTTTTGCCTATATGTCATCCTACATTTTTTGCATTCTTTTTTTTTTTTTTTTGGTGAACTGTTGAAAAACTTTATAACTATAAATTCATATTTTTGATTTTTGTAATTAGATTGAAATCAAAATAATTAAAATTAATACTCAAAATCATCAATTTTGCTACAATTTTTTTTAATAAATAAATGTCAACAAAGGTGGGATTTTTGAACATTTTTCCAGGTTANACAAATCAAATTAATTTACCTAATTTTTCTTAAAATTTAAATTAAAGACATTTCACCACGAATAATGAAGTGATTATGTATAAATTCAAATGCAATCAGCCAAAATTCACTTTTAATATTAAAATTCCTATTTGATTTTTTTTTTTAAAAAATAAATAACAAGTGGATCTTTCTAGATTTTAAAATATTCTGTCTTCAAGCAAGGTTACATAGAAAACGTTCTAAACTATGTAGAGATCACACAGGATATGTTTTTCAAATAAATCAATTAAAAATCTAAAGGATCCAGGTAATTTATAGTTTTATTTAAGAGAAGCTAGCAGTTATTTAATATTTTCTTCCCCACTTTACCCAAGCAAAAGTTCAATTTTCTAATAAATTTGCACCAAACAGAATTCTACTGAAATATTATTTGCTCTTTCATAAAAAAACAAATGGTCCGACCAAACTATCTTTAAGTTGTAACTAGCAAGTGATGTAAGTAGAAAGGTATTGGGTATAAATCCATTATAATGAAATACTGTATATTAACATAAATCTAAATGAATCAAATAAAACTAGCAGTAATCACAATTATTCAAAGTACTTTTGAATTTTACAGTATCTAAAATATCACATCATACAAACATAATAAAAAATATTCAATAGCAACAGTCAATTTAGATTTACGGTATTCCATTATCGAAAATTAACATCATAGAACTTGAAGTTTATGATCATTAATATCTAATTTGCCTACTTTCTCTCAACTATTCAACTGATACCCATGTTCAAATTCAATATTATAAAAATGTAAGATATGGTGTTTTTTACTCCCAAGTAATTGGTCAGGTTTTTTTTTTTTTTTTAAATCATCATTATAATATGGTGCACAATTTTTAAGACCCTGCTATTTCTATAATGGAATAATTTAATGTTCACACAAAATGGATTTTTGTCATTTCTTATTGAAAGAAAATCACTAAAATATAAATAAATATGAAATTACTGGAGCGTTTTAACTCCTCCTGAAAATGATAAGGTTTCAATGTCTACAAGTCGGAGCTAATTTCAAGAAATAACTTCATTTAGATGTGAGATTGGTAGGCACTTGCATTTGGAAGAGGCTATAATACTTTACTTATGCTTTAAATTGCTCTTATTCTGTATCAGTATTAAACCATATTAACTGGCAAAGATGCAGCTATTCATATAAGGGCAAATTATTACAATTGATGGATTATAGGCTTAGCAACTGCATAATTCAACAATAGATTCTATTCGTATCATATAATGGTTTTTTATTCTTATAATAGTCTATTTTTTAAAAAAAAACATTATTATTAATAGGTCAACCATATCCTATTATTTTATTTTAAATGATATATGTATTTCGATATGAAATTATGAATAATAAATCATATATATTAATAACATGAAATGATGTCGATTCAGTTGCAGATAAAGAAATTTGTGAGATTTACTCGCTCCAACAAGATACATTTATCTTAATTGCACTGCATTAATTTTATAGCATTCTATAAGGACAGAATATTCAATGGTCCTACCAACCTTTAAAGAAATATAGGACATACTGTACTTGAAAAATATACAGTATATACTGTATACTGTATATAATTTTGTGACATCACATATTTCTTGAATTTAACTTCACCATGTAGGTACTGGACATCAGGGGATGAACTGCAAGAAATATTTTAATAAAAAAACTAATTTAATTTTTTTAAATTTATGCCTTCGTAACTTGCACTAATGAAACGCCATTTTTAAAATCAACACTTGGCTATAGCTTGGCTTTTAAATGGTTTGACCAATCAAAATCCACAAGAAGACGTCACTTTCTTGATGAGAACTGGATGTTGATAAACATTGAATCAATACAAAAAGTACACAATAGTTTAAAATATAGAATAAATGGTATTCTACAGTTTTAAAATGATGTATACAGAAATCACATAATCATATGTATACGCCGAAAGCTGTTAAGTGAATGGGCATTATAGGCATATAAATACGGCTTAATCTTTTAAGAGATTAAGACATACCGTACCTTAAAGTATATTATCAGTGCTAATAAAAGCTATTTGTTTTATTTTTACTGTAAAAAATTGAATAAAAAGTAATGTTTTATTCAATTTTCTTCAAATTCGATAAAATAATTAAGAAAATCGAACTTTACAGGCAACCCAAAAATATTTTTTTCATGATGACACTCATCTTTAATTTCCCATTATGACTAGCGCAATAGGTTATTAGATAGCAAGAGCTTGGCTCAAGCAAACCACATTAGAAATACAATAGGTTAAGAATAAAATATTCCTTATCAAGAATAATCACCGATCCTTCTATTTTCACCGTAATTTTAATTAAAAATAACATTGACGAAATGCTATCAAAACTAGCCAGAGGAACTATTTTCTCCAAACGATTTGTCCCAGGGATACCAACAGTTACTGGTAAGACAAAGTTTCATCACAATATTTGACCAATAATACTCATAAGGACCTATTCTGCACGAAACCCACCTACCCCCCCCCCCCCCCATTTGGCATTGCTTCTGCTCTGGTGATATTTCAGGAACTTAGACAAAATACCATCTGGCATTCCTAATAGCCTGCAGTACCTAGATCAGTGGTGGGAAAACAGTAGATTGCCATTTTCTCTCTCATAGTTTGATTTTAAATAGTATTAAATTGCCTAATTTGCATAACTTTCAGTGGAAATTTATCTATTTTGTTTATGTGACTAAAAATACCGACAACAATTTTCTCAATTCTTAAATAAATAAAGCATTTTAATAGTTAAAAAAGGTTTGATAAGCCAAACGTTTAAAAAAAATCTTATCAAAACTATAAGAAAAAAATGTGGTTGACCGTGACATTTGTGAAAATTTAGATTAGAAGTAGCTCATGTCCAACAAAAGTCTGCCAAAATACTGACCAAGATGACACACTAATTGCTAGTCCCAATGAACAAAGTCACTTCAAAGACTTAGAACAACACCTAAATTAACTTTAAGAAATCAGAACTTGTGTGAATTTATCAAACATGAAGTGTAATATTTAGGATAAAATCCAACCTATTATGAAAACACCAGAAGCAATAAACGTGGATCAACTATGGGCATTTTATGATGATATTATACAAATATTTTACCAAATCAGTCAACAGATTAACACTGTTAATCAATTTATTGTGCAAGAATGCTAAATGTGTGTTCAAATGCATTAAAATGGCAGTCTTTTCCCCAACAGTGTTAACACAGTATGATCTCAACATGTACATTATAATAGTATCAGATGAGTTTCTAATGGTTTTAGGAGCTATAATTTCCTATATCAACCAGAAGGTACTGAATGCCCAATTACTTTAGCTTCTCGCTCACTTACAAAGCAGCAATAGCTATAATTTTTGCAGTAAAAAAAATTGTCAGCTTATTTTTGGATGCAAATTTATCCTTTTTACAGACCACAAACCATTAACACATATCTTTAGTCAAGAAAAATAAATTCCAATTTTGGCTACTGCTAGACTGCAAAGATGGCATAATTCTAACGGCCTTTAGCTACATTAAATATCACCTGTCAAAGCAAAATTGTAACGTTGACAGCCTATCCCGATTATAATGAACAAAACCCTTCCCCAGCTGAAACAGATGAACTTGTATTCCTAATAGAGAATATAGAAAAATTCCCTTGTACCTAACAATAAATCACCTTCAAAATTATTAAGGACAAAAAACTAAAAGAAGTCTTGCAATGGTTAATAAACAGCTGACCCAATAATCACTATGGTACCCACAATTCTTAGTAATTTTCATAATAATAAAGATACAATGCCAGTACTGGAAGGATGTCTACTTTGAGGAAACAATCATATTTTATAAGCTCAAACGCTCCAAATTAAGAGTTACAAAGACACAACATTGGTATAGTTTGAACAAAAATGCTTGCTTGTTCCGTCTTCTGATGGCCCACGGTGGACAAGGACAGCCAGCAGACCGCCCAGGAATAACAATGCCAAATTTATCGAACCAAGGATCCGCCGAAGGCACAACTCTACCCCTAGTTTAGGCCAGATACCCTTTGGGAGCAAATACATGTGGACTTTTCTGGCCCCGTGGTGGGACATACCTTTCCTATTCTTGTCGATGCATATTCCAAATGGCCAGAAGTGGTAGCGATGACAACCATCAACATCATTCACATAGCATTAGTTTTAGAAAACTATTTTACTCGCTATGGTTATCCTAGGTAACTAGTGTCAAATAATGTTACCCAATTTACATCCACAACATTCACCAAATTCTGAAAAAATCCGTCTTCTGATGGTCAAGCAATTTAACGAATCATACAGGTGTTTAAGTTAGACAAGTTCTTTAAGGTAACCCTCAAAGTTACACTCCTTTGTTTACAATTTACACCATACCTTTGATGACTATCAAAAAGTTACTGGCTGAAGTGGTGTTGCTAGGATGCCAATTAAAAAACCAATCTTCAACTAATTAGATTGCCATTAAATTGACAAAAGAAAAAAAAAACGGATATAGCCCAAATTTAGCATCTAACCTCAGAAACTCCTAAACAGGTGAGGTAGTACTCTTAAAAATTTTCACTAGAAACAAATTAGAAAAACATCAGCAACTATGTACATCCAAAAGAAATTTGTCATTGTCATATGTTTTGTAAAGTTCTAAAATAAACGGGCAGAAAAAAAAACACACAGTACAATTATGTCCTTCAAGACCGATACCCTGACAGTAAAAAAGACACATCAGAATGCTAGTACAGATATTGTAATTGTTAACATCTGATCGGCTACTCCAGAGTGGAGCATGTTGTCACCGGTAGACACCCCAAACTAAGATGGAACCACCAACATCCCCAGTTATCAGAGTTCATTCCAGAATCTCACCATGTAATCAAAACACACAAACTAATGTAATTCAGACATTAAGTGCACACCTTGATCATGTTCTAGTTTGGTCTTCGTTTAGCTGTTGTCGCAAATAGACCCAAGTATGAGTTATAGACTACTTGAATTGATCTGTATTTAGTTTTCAATATTAAATCATTATTTAAAGTTTAATACAAGTATTTTATCTCTTATCTAAGGACATAATAAAATAATCTTAGCTAATCATCTTAGACAGTTACGAGTGATGTTGAATTTACCATCCCCTGGCTAACTTCTGTTTGTAATTTGAATGTAGATGCACAATTTGATAATATATGTTGTCTTCAGCAAAATATTCTTGTATGCAATGAATTTTTTTGAAATTGATATGTACTGATCCTAAGCAGTTATATTTCTTAATTTCAATTTTAAATGCTCTAACTTTTTTGGGGAGGGATTTTTTTTTTTTAATAACCAAGTAGAAATTTTTTTTTTAAACCAAGATGATTTTTTTTTTTAAAGCCAAGTGGATTTTTTTTTTTAAAGCCAAGTGGATTTTTTTTTTATAAGCACTTTTCTTTGAAATTATAAGATTTACAAAATCCATTTTGTGTGACCTATAAACAAACTATTGTTTGGGGCAACTTTAATCACATACCCACCCACCCAAACATTATAAAAATTCTGAATGAACTGGCAAGTGGCTGGTTGTAAAAGAACACGCCAAAGTTGTTGTTTTTTAATTTATTTTTTAAAAAATATTTTTATAGCAAATAGACACCGGCTATATACTGGACAGAAAACTAACTTTACATATAGGAGAGGAGGGGGGGGGGGGGGGGGGGGGTATAATTATTAACCATAGCTGAAATGTACAGGTTTGAAATAATTTTGTGCATAACTTGGCAGCCATCAAATTGGATCCAAATTTTCAAAACCTGTTCAAATAACCTCAAAACACTTTAAAACTAGTTGATTATTTAGATACATTTGGTACAAAAAATGTTAACCAGAAAGATTAAAGTTTATCACTTGTAAACTTTAAATATTTAAGCAAAAGATATTATACAAAAATAGCAACAATTGGAGAATTTTGGTGTACAATTTAAATAAAAATAAAAATTGTAGAAGACAGTTTAACAGATATTGTTGAAGAATTTCACAGCAGTATTATATTCAATTTTTCTGATTTTGCATAATCCTTATCCCAAATTTTGCCTGATCAAATTATATTTCTCCCTGATTTTTTCCGACTCCAACTTTTCTGGTGTATAAAAGATACCCTGTGTGGTTAATTTTAAATTAAATTTGACTTTTATACATTAATTTTTACTTAATTTGTAATTTTTTAATACTACTCTTCTTAATTAAAAAAAATGATGCAAATAAATTTACTCAACATATTTTAAGATGACTGTATGCATTTTAAAAAAAGGTTCTGCAGGTTTATTCAAATTGGGTAGCAGGATGCAGCTGTTTTTGTCAAATTACTATTTACAAAGAGATATAATTTGAGCAAAACTTCGAAAGGTTACAGATTTACAAAAGTTATGCTAATTTTTTTATTATTTCACAACTGACTTTAGTGATACCTTGCAACAAAACAAAAGCTTAAAAAAAACACACATATACAAAGAAAAAAAAACTTTATATACTAGTTTATTGATTCATTCCATTCAAAAAAAAAAAAGAAAAGAAAAAACCTTAACAGTCAATATTTTTTTTTCATGTTGTTTTCCTTAAAAATTGTTTTCAGATGCTGTATCAATTTTCACATTTTGGCCTTAAAAAGCTGAAAACTCTAATACGTGCATATTATTTTACATACACGTCCATGTGATTCAAAATAGCCAATACCATGACATATTGTTCATTCAGTAAAAAAAATGTATACAGGTATATTTATTTATCAAGTCCCCAAATTCTGATTTTTAAAAAAAAAAAAAAAAAAAGATCAATATGTTCAGAAAGGAAAAATAAAATAAAGGTGGGTGGGGGTGGAGGGGACTATTAAAATAAATTTAATGAGCATGTCATGAAATGGTATAAAAAATAATATAATGCAATGGTCATTAAAGTGTAAATTTCATCCCTGGCTATTTTTTTTTTTTTAAACAAGTTTTTAGATATTTTCTTCTTTTTTTTTTTTTTAAATGAAATAGATTTTTAAAACATGTTTTTACGAACTTGTGGCTATTTTGTTTCCCCAGAAAAAAATCAAAGCATTATATGAAATTCAAGAGGTATAGAGAGTCATTGCGCAATATCCAGGCATTTCTGCATCACATGGTTAGGAAAAGGGAGGGGGGCAACTTTACATAGCATGATTGAAGGTAACTGTAACAAAACAAAACAAAAAAAGTGTAAAAAAAAAAAAAAAAAAAACAGGAATTACTTAATGCCACACTTTTATACTTTTGTTTATATTTTTAATAACCTTAATTCTTCCCTTCTCCAAGTATGTTGGAGAGCAAATACAAAGATATTCTTTATAGAGGGAGTGGAGGGGGGAATTGGGATTTCTCTAGTAATTCTTCATTTGTGCAAGGGGAAAAAAATAACTAAAACATCTCTCCCCCNCCCCCCCTCCTGATGTTTTTTCTTTTTTTTTTTCTTTTTAAATATACACAATAGCTTTTTTACCTAAGGATTTATAGTCAATCTCCTGTCCCCTTCAATAGACCAGTAGAATAATTTAATGTCTGGTAGAAGGTTCCAAGGAGAATTTTATTTGTCCTGAAGCAATTTATATGTAAATCTAACAAAAGTCTAGTCCATTGGTATACAAAGACCAGCAAATAAGGTGTAATTCTTCAATTGATTTTAAAATAAGGTTATTAGCTTCATTAATCCCCCCCCCCTTTCAAAAAATAATACTCTAGTGCTATAAATGGAACAACTCAAGGAAAAAGAAAGTTAAATTACACAAGTGTATATACAATGCTATTAGAGATTTGTACAATTGCATTTTCATGATAAACATTATTAAAAATGATAATCAACAGTAAAGGGGGAGATAGGCCGATGATCTTAGCATCGAGATGCAAGACTTTCAACAAAAAAAAAATCATAAACCAAACAAGGGGAGAGGAATTTGGATACAAAAAAAATATATATATAAAAAAATACCCATTTTTAAGTGACCCGATTAAAAACAGGGAAATAAGAGTAGGCCCATTAACAGTTGATCGTTTTGTGGTACCACAAACGGTAAACATCATCAAAATTGGACGTTTGATCCGATATGGACACTCTTTTTATTACTTATCAAGCCACTCATTGCTAGTCAAATTATATCACATTGGAAAACATATGTAGTACCACACTGTAATTATGATATAGTCCTCAGAGTTCGGTATTGGTGCATACAATTTTAGATCTACGACAAATCTGTTGACAATTTTTTTTTTTTTTTTT
>PXIH01S0001640.1:37220-47667 GCA_003024985.2 Euperipatoides rowelli
ATAATTTAGGTCTGGCTATGGTGGCCATTTTGAATCTCAGCGGAACACAAAAGTAAAATCTCCCCAGACTACCATTTGCTCGTCCATGGTGGAAAGCTAAATATTATTGGGAGATACTTTATTTAGGAAGAACCAGGAAAGATTCCAAAACATTTTCCCAAAGTTTCAGATTGTTTTTTCTTTCTAAATGTCTGGATTTGCCCCTAAAATGTTCTAATTTGTCAGTGCTAAAGTTTTAACAATTTTTAAATAACCTCTCAAATTACATTATATTTCTCACCTACTCCCATCCACACTTTCAAACAATCTTAAATAAATAGAAATTATAAATTATTTACCTGGGAGGTGGTATAATATTATGGTAACATCCATCATTATTATAATCATTCTGTATAATAGTATGTGTCTCTTCATCAAAGCTGTGACTGAGTCTAATCCTCCAAATAATGCCACTGATAAGCAAAATAATCCCCACTGGCATGAGAACGCCTGCAATGATTAGGACGGGCTTAAAAACGTTCTTATAATGATCAGTGGTATATAGTATGATCATATTACTGATGCTTCCAGATAAAAANAATATTCCAAAACATATTAAGCCAATTGAATGACGTCTATTGATTGTATGTTGAGAAACGAATAATATATTGGTCATTTTAATCTGTGAATTTAAAAATAAAATTATTTTTAATTAAAAGAGTCAAGTTTTATTAATTATATTAGACACTAGGCTACTTACAGTATATTTAATTTTAGTGATTAAGCGTAATGTAAAATCTAATATACTAATATTATTGTCATATTATAAATATTAAAATCAATTTACTATAACTTTTTTTATACATAAAAAAACATAAAGTAAATTCGGTATAGCACAACATAGATTTTGGATGGGCGTGATGTATATAGTGGGGGAAGGAGATTCAAAATTGGATACATACTTTTTTATTTTTAAGCATTTTAATTGCCTTGGGATTAAAGATATATTTTTAGTATTATAATAAAACAAAACTTTATTTACAAAAAAAAAAAAAACTTGCATAAAATCCATTGTAGGCTACTTGTTTTTATTCCTATACCTGAATCTTTTCAAAAATATTCTTCCAATCATATGCATCTACTCCCAGTTTCTAGGAATAGGACTGTCTTCCCTGATGAGTAATTTGAGGCATATTTAAATGACATTTAAAACAAGACATGTTGTAACTAGATGATCTGGACTTTTGCATCTAAAACAGATACAGGTCTGTTAGGAATAATGTATAATTACAAAGGCCTTTCATTTTTATGGAATAAGGTGGTCATATTTTTTTTCGTTAGCCAAATGAACTATGATAATTGACTTTCCAATTAAACATAAGCCAAATGAACTAAGATCATTGACTTTCCTGTTAAATATGAGCCAAATGAACTAAGATTGACTTTCCTGTTAAACATGAGTCAAATGAACTATGATCATTGACTTTCTTGTTAAACATGAACCAAATGAACTAAGATCATTGACTTTCCTGTTAAACATGAGCGTTCATTATGAGAGCATAATGTTTTCCAGGATTAATGGGTTTAACTTCAACCCATATAGTTGATGGATATCAGGAAGAAAATCCTGTAATGTTGTAGTAGACTATTTCTCTCTACCCTCCCAAAGTAATATAATGTATTTTTAAGCTTTTGATTTGAAGAGATTTATGAAAATGTTCTGCATTTTATACCAAACATAATACCCCTTCCTATGCATTTGGTTTTATATCCTAGGTCTTATATAGCCTCATGAGTCAATAGCAGAAGTTGAGAACAAGTTAGTGTCTTATTAAGTTTTTTATTTCTTCATCTGTCAATTGGACACTAGCATCATTTGACTTTCTATACTTGTGTGCCAAGTATATATACTTTCTTTTTTTGGGTGGATTTGCACCATCACACATAATTCATTTGAAATTGACATCAAAAATAATTACAGAGGATTAAAACCATATAATACATTTAAAAAATTGTCGTTTCACTGAAGTTACAAAAAGGAATGCAAACCAGTTTAAAGATTACAACTATTAGTAAAAAGAATAAAAGCTTCAACAATAGTATAGGCTGGCTCTTGTTGAAATTTTAATAGAATGTCTCTAGCCAATAATGATAGCCTACAGTGTCTCTTGAAAGATAAATACAAACTGAAGTTATTTTATAAGTTCAACTTCATTAAAGTGTTTTGAATAAAAGGTCTTTAACTGTAGTTGCANTTGAAGTGCAGTAAATCTCTGTATTTCTTTTTTAAAGAAACTAGTAGAACTTAATAATGGGAATTGCTCCCTTAAATGAAATTTTATTAACATCAATCAACAAACATACATTTTAGTATAAACTTGTACATTACAAAATATCTATAATTTTATTAAAGAAATTGAGAGCATTTTTCATCTATAATGTTTATAGGTAAATTTTCAAGGTCTTTCCTATATAATACTCTCATGAGAAACTAGTAGAACTTTATTATTAGCTTAAATATTTGAGTTACGGCCCAAAGGGTTAGCCTACTGTATATTAAGGCTAGCCTAAGGGTTAGCCTACTGTATATTAAGGCTAGCCTAAAGGGTTAGCCTACTGTATATTAAGGCTAGCCTAAAGGGTTAGCCTACTGTATATTAAGGCTAGCTTAGAAGTGTGTTCGTAACATTATAAATATTAATAAAAAATTATCTTCTTTTTAAACAAAATAATGCATTACCATTAATAGGCGCCAAACTTCAAATTAGGGAGAGTAAAGTATCCACAGGAATGGATAAGACTTGCACAGCATGAACAAATTTCAAATAGAAGTTAATGAATTTTTATCCCCATAATCCTTATAGAACAGAAGGAATATTTTATACATGAAAATATCAAATAAAGATAAAATAAAAATTAATTCAATAATATTTCACCAGTTGAGAAAACTCAGGCAGTCACCATCTGGTTCCCCAATACATCACAGATTATTTTGGAATATCTAACTTGTCCATTGTCATAATATACTATATCACATATCTAGAGTATGTAGATACATTCTTCCTTCAATACATCTAAACCAGGGGTGGTCTTAAGAACCAGTTTATTGTCAAATTTATTTTTATTGTAAATGAATGAACTTTTACAAAAAATCAGATTGTTGAATTGGTATTGCCAAAATGTACTGTAAATGTACACTCTGACATCATTTCATGTGTTGATGATAATGTTATTTTTGTAATGGTTTGCTAAATTTGACAGGTATTATAATCAATACCAAAAAAAAATCCATCATTATTGATCCTTAATCTTTTCAAATTATTGAGTGTCTTCATAAGAAGGTACCTAATAAATTTCTTTGGATACCTTTTTCCTTTCACGGGTAGTAGAATAATTATTAAATTCAAAATAATTTATTAAATCATTACAAAGTGAACATTTAATAATAGATCATTATCAATGGTGAAAAAGTACAAATAATTAATGTTCTTTTTAACTTAACTATTTCCTTGTACCTTATAAATTTACAAGGTGTTTTTTTTATAATAAAACTGAGAGAAGAAATAAATAAGTTTATATTCGGTTTGAAAATACAATATATTCCCAATAAAGTAGTTGCAGACAATTAGTCAAAGTGGTCTTGGTTTGTAAAATAAAATTATATTAGCGTCATACAACAAAGCAATCTCTTTTTTATACTACTACAATAATAATAGATGTTATGATGTAGTAGAACCAATAGACAATCCTGCACAACATAATGAAAATTATAGCCTGAATGTAAATGAGTTTCTTGCTATTATTCCCAAATATCCTACATTGTTAAGTGTCAAAAAACTTTAACTACAAAATTTTGATTCTTCAGAAACATCAAAAAACTGTTCAGTGGTGCACTTTGTTCTTCAAGAGTCTAATAACCATGCATAATTAGAAAAAAAGAAAAATACCTACTTATAAACATTGTTACAAACATTGATTTTCATTCTATTGTTTATTGTTTCTCTACAAAATTTAAAAATACCAGATAACGCTTTTTGACATTAAAAATTTTTTAGNGAAAGGTACATTAAAGTTTTTAATACTTGTAAAATATTAATCAGAGAGTTACAGTTTTTTGACATAATATGTATTATACCTAGTATGATGTCAAACTACTTTTATCTCAAAAAACATGATTTTGTAGTTAAGGTTTTTTGACACTAAACCCCATTTTATGGGAATATATTGATAAGAATGTATTTATCATTATAAAAAAAACTGTTTATAAAATTTATTCATAATAACAGAAAATTCAAAAGTATCCGAAGTTATTAAATTACCTTAAAATTGTTAAATTTAAACCGTAAACTACCAAGTCCTGGACTTTTTAACTTGTGTTATAAGTTGCACCAACAAATTAGTTACACCAAAAATTACAGTATTTTTACCTGTTTATTTTTTTTAAATATGTACTTGGTCAGATTAATGAGTTTTACCAACACGATATTACATAATTTAGTGTACAACTTTTTTAGTAAAAAATGTTCAACTCAGTTGGCTAAGAAATTATTCAGTGTATACATAAGGTGTTCAGTTTTTCAACAATTCATTTTTCATTCCTGTTTTTTCCAAATTCCTCATTCCTGTTTCTGACAATTCACTATAATTTGCATAATTAATTAACATTTTACTTAGTAATGTAGTTTTTTGCAGTATTTAATAAAGATTTTATCATTTTGTTTTAATTGATTATATAGGTTGGAAGTGTAATTAAATATTAAAAGTGTCTTTATGAATTTTTTTGTAATATTGGAAAATGTTGTAAACTGGAACCAGAACAAAGCAGTTGATTGGTTAACAGTTTAGAAGTTTTTGTTAAAAATTATCAAAATCGATCAAAAAAGTTTATTTCTCCACTAGATTATCATAGGTTTGGGGCATAATGGGTTTAATATGTAGGGTTCAGGGTTATGGTAAGATTAGGACTGTAAATAATAATAAAAAAACAACGCTTTTATACATTTTGATCATGTGATTAAAATGTGGATTGTATGGACTGTTTTATGACTATGTAACTGGAATAAATATAAAAAATTGGAAATTCAGAAATATGAATATCTGTATTATTGGAATGTTGGAACTTAATTCTTTATTTCGTTACTTATGAAAGGTTTTTGTTTTATATTTTAGTTTTTATTGAAAAGATTCAATAAAGTTCATAATAAATTGCTATGTGCAACATCTCATTCTGTTCTCACAAATCCTTTTCTGCATTCATATTCCTACAGGCATGAAAGTCCATCTCACTATTATGGAAAACAGGAATCAGAAAACTAAACCTGTTACTGTCAAAGCTGAAGATCTGCAGTCCAAAGTGGAGTTAAGGGCTATATGATATGTCTGCCCAAAAGAGACAACCAGAAATGAAGCAACGGAATGACAGTAAGGTGGTCAAGGAGTTCAGTTACTGGTAACATGTTATAAGTGACATCATAAGTAGTAATAATTCCATGTACATTTTAAGTCAACTCATAAAGGTGAGCTTAAATTATATTATGAGACATTTTATTAAAATTGACATTTTAAAATGTATTAAGCAATTCCCCAAAAACCAAATTCTATTATCTTAAGGTACATGACACATGTTCAATTAACAGCATAAAGTAAAACTATTATATTTTTATTTACGGCCTCTGTGAGGTCAGTAATTTTTGTTTAATTCCACTTTACAACATTGGCGATTTTGTTTAATAAAGTTTTTCTTTCTTGAATGCTGCTATGTTTGTAAATTGGTTGGAACTTTACCTTGAACGTTATTGTAAATTTTATATAGGCTAAGTCAAGATATAAATTTAAAAAAAAAATGTTTTATTTGATGATATGAAGGTGTAAATAATTAAGAAGATGGCACAAAGAATCACTTGATTGGACATTAGATCTAAATGTTAACTTCCTCTAACTCTGAACAATTAATTGGGTTTAGACTTTTTCTTTTCTTATTTATCACACATAAATTGTAAAAATGATCCACATATTCAGGACTAGGATCCTTGATAAATTTTCCATTAATTATTGTAAACTATAATTTTTTTATGCACTGTATTTATTTATTTGATTGAATAAACCTATAATAATAGCAGTTAGTGGAAGATATACTCATCTGGGAGAGATTGTTTATTTTGTTCTTAAAGTGAAAATGAGTTTATTAATATAAATGACAGTCATGAATATTATTGATTTAATAGTGCTGCATTGGTTGCAATAGCTATATGGATAGTGTGCAGTGATATGGCCGGTTTCTCACATTTGAGTGGTTTTCTGGTTTTCATCTTCAGTTTATATGTAACTAAGACAGGAGTGGTTTCATTGGGGTTTCTGATTGGTGTTTTAACAAGTGTTGGTTTTACATTATTGACCTTTCAGTTAGTAAAAAGTTTTGTAAAAAAATAAATAAATTTCAATATTGACTGCACATACCTTCTGTTGATACCTTAACAATTTTATTTTTAGGCTTTTCAATGACAGAATAAATGACAGTTGTCTTTTGATTTGACCTTGTTTTGAAACCTGCTGCTTTAAAGGGGTCAATAATTTCAAGGCTATAATACATTGTTTTGGAAAGAGGATAGAAAGCATTTAGGTGACCTATAAGATTTTCTATAACAAGCATAGACAATATAATAATAATTTATGTTTATTTGTAACAAATGATTATATACAATATTGATGATTATATACATACATTCATATAATGTAATAATTAAGGAGCCCTATTTAGCCTTAGTTAAAGGATAGCCTATAGGTTCCAGTTCACTGCACTAACGGAAGAAGAAAAAAATCCAAAAAAAAACCCCAAAAACACTATAAATTAGGATAAGTTTTGAGCAGGTAATAATTTAATATGCTTGGTATCTTTGCAAGTAGTAAATATAGTTCTAGTAATAAGATGCATTAAAGAATAAATTTGATTCCAATAATTTGAATATTTTTTTTTCACTTTAATTGTGACAGCATTTTTACTTACATTAGTTTGCAGAACTTGATTTAAATGACATTTTTTTCCATTAATGTAAAATTATTGTAATTATCTTTCATTAGAACATCATTTGAAACTTGGGTTGAAGGGTGGTGTATGTGGTTTTGTTAATGTTGATTTTGCACACAATAAACATTAGCACTGAACACAAATTTCAGTAAATAATAAATTCAATAAATTAAATTTACTAATTTTCCTTAAATAAACCATTAACTTGACGCCACCACATATAGCTGCACCACATATAGCTGTATTCAAATTAATTTTTATTGCCTGATTGCAACTTCTTGTAACATTTACTATCAGTTTTTTAAAAGTTTTAGAATTGTTTCCAAATAATGACTGCTACAACACAAACATGTGCAATCCAAAGACAAGAATAAAACATTGATATGCATTGAGACCAACTCAAAGTTGGCAACACCACCTATCTTACTTTTACAGTATTAATTTATTCATGCAGAGAGTGTTGTCATATTCTTAATATTGTTGTAAAAATTAGTAAATATAAATTAATAAATTTCTGTATCATAATAAATAAAATAATATTATATTAAATTAGAGGTCATCAACCCTTTAATACCTACTGCCCACTTTTGATCTTTGTGGATGGTAAAATTTTCTTAACCCACCCCCTCCCCCCGGTGCAGCAGTAACTCAATTTAGTGCAAGCACAAAGTAATTTTTAGATTGAAGTGTTTGTAAAAAATATGTAAATTTATCTTTTTATTTATACTTTCTGTAAACATAGATAATTTAAATTCAATGAATTTCTGCATCTCCATCAATAAGAAGTCCTGAAGTTGTTAGCAATGTATTTGATATATGGAGGAAGTACAAAATCTGTAACCCCCTCCCACACACACTATGGAAGCTTGAATCGCCCACTAGTGGGGGTAAGAACCAGGTTGACTACTATTGTATTAAATGAAATTAAATTAAGTTACTCTTAAATAAATGTTTATTTTTAAAGTTATGCTTAAAAAAATATTATTCAATTTTTATATTTGCCCTCGTCATTTGATACATTAGCTGTATTTCAAAATACTGTAATATTTTTCAATTCATTTAAATTGAATCTGTCAATAATTATTCCCTTTTATAATAATCTAAATTGCATTGCCTTCTAATCTGAAATTTATTCTGGAATAGCCAATTTTTTCATTTTATAGGTGCTGTGAGAAAATTATTAGATATAAAATTTTAATATTAATTAATCAAAATATAATAAAATTAATCAATATTTAACATTATAATCCTCTAAACGTGATCATTTCTGAACTCATTACAACCAATTCTAATGAAAACACATCCTTCAGCAACACATTCAACCATGTAGAAGAAACAGTTCGTGCATCCTGTTTTGAAGAAGTTCCTTTTGGTTTTTTAAAATGTCTCTTTCATTCCTTAAAACTTGTGTTTCCTGTTCTTTTTTCTCTATTTTTTCCTTTAGTGTTTGATTTTTTTCCTCTAAAATATCACATAAAACTTTAACATATATATCACTATTGTCAGAATTAGTATCATCTTCCACTATATTATGTTTTTCTAATGAATCATTCATACAAATAAAATTATTGAATTCCTTACTTTGACAAAGATCTTTATCTTTAATGATACTATTTAAAAAATTCTGAAGCTTAGATAATCGTTTTTTCAAAAATCTGGGATCAAAATTATTCCCAAACCAACGTTTAGGGGGAAAACTTAAATTAATTCCAGGAAATGAATTTGTCAACATTGTATAAAGCCGTTCAAAGTCTGTATACCTTCTAAACACAAGCCAACCAGGAAGGTTAGGTATTTGCACATGACACTTAAAAACGGTGAACCGCGATCTATCTTCCATGATTTCATAGTTAATGATAGGAATTTTCACTTTAAGATAAGGTACAATTGTTTCATTAATATCATTATCAGGTGGTTTATGCTCACTCTTGTCATTGTTAATAATGTCAGCAGAGAATAATTCACTAATAGCATGGTTTCCGATTTCACCGTGTACATTATTGTTAGTAATGGTTTCTTCTTTTGTTTCTAATTTTGTATCCACATGGTTAGATTCATTGTCAGAAGTTGAATAATCAATAATAATGATATCTGGAACTTCATGAAACACTTTCTGGTTGATGTCAGAAGCCATTTCTCGTTCACTTTGCCAGTTAGGCTATTTTTGTTTTAAATGAAAATTCCTCGTGACAGATAAGTTTTCTTAATGTAAATAAATTATATCCTCGTGAGAGATAAGATATTCAATCTGAAAACAATTTAATTTACTATCAATATAAAACTGAAAGTCCCTAGTTAAAATATACAGTAGTAAAATTATCAGTTCCTAAACAAGTTGTTATAATAATGATGATTTCATATTTTAATTTGTTCAAAATGAAGACTGTCAGGAAAATATAGATCATTTACATCTATGTAGACAAAATGATAACTTTTAATAAATTTTTAAATAATATAAAAACTTAAGGATTTTAAAATTCAAATGAGCTTAGATTTATCTACACCAGGGGTCAGCAACCTTTTTACTAAGAAGGGCACCCCGAATGACTGGCATACGACAAGGGCACTGTACCTTAATTTTGTTGGATGGGGGAGCTGTGAGCTTAAGGTATATCCAATACATATTTATTATAAGTAAATTGATTAATGCAAAATTATACCTACAAATTTAATAATTAAAAAAACAACAAGTTCAACAACCATTAATACAACACTTGGCATTGCATCAGGTAGAGCCACCTGGCTATGCAAATTAAAAATTATTTTACAAAGTTAGTAGTAGAAACTTTAAAAATGCTTGTGGGCACTTTGGTGCCCATGGGAACTATATTGCCTATCTCCGATCTATTGTATGTTACATTCTGTAGATAGTTCTGCAATTAATGAGCTACTTCAAAAATAATTTTTTTTTTAAAAGGGAAGATATATCTGTACCATGGGAGGGAGGAGGGATATCCAATTAGGCTAAGGATTTTGTAAAGAGACCACGACAGTAAAATAAAGTAACAGAAATTTAAATAACTGTATTAGTAATCCATGAAGATAAGTTTTCTCGGCAGACACTTCTAATAAGCTGTTAAAGTTGAATTAATTTGTATGTAAATATTTGTGTTAATTAAAGTGTTTTATAAATAATTTATTTAAAAAAGACATATCACTAAACTCAACACCAAAATGTTTATAATATTGAACTTTATTAGGAAAGGATAAATAATCTTGTCCCAATAAAACGTTTTTTTTTTGTAGAGGGATTCCTACCCCACCTCCCTCTAACATACTTTATTAAATTAAATAATAAAGAAAATATGATTAACAAAACAACAAATGTTTAACAATTAAAATTTAAAAGATCATGGAGGCTAATTAAAAAAAAAAACTTTACCATTGAAGGTTAAGATTCTAGTAAGTAAAAATTAAGTACCCTCACCCCACAAAACAACGAAT
>PXIH01S0001642.1:29066-39340 GCA_003024985.2 Euperipatoides rowelli
TTTTACATTGTCAGTCAATTCTACAAGATTCATAAATAATTTCAAAGTAGTTATTAATCATATGAATTCTAATCGATTTCAATTGAGTATATATAATAGATCTCTAAAGTGGTGGAATGTCCTGCCACAAGAGCTATTCCTTACGTTAACATATACTTCTTTTAAATCTAACCTTGACATATTCCTCTGGAACAATCAAGAATTTAGAAACCTGCCTCTAACTGACTAATTTTGTCTATGGTATTTAATTTTGGTATTTGGTATATAGTTTAAGTATAGTTTAAGTATTTAATAATGTTTTATTTACAGATTTATATTTTGATAATTTGTATTTTGATGATTTTTGTGAAATTTATGTTATTTCCCTATGAGATGGGGTTGTGGTCTATTTTGAATTATATGTAATGCCATCTATGGTAAATGTAAGGTTAAAAGTCATTTATGACTTAAACCTGTAATCAAATAAATAAATAAATAAATAAATAAACAACACATAAGACAATACACTTGGTCATTTCCTTATAAAGCTTGGACATTACAAGAAATTACACCCAAAAAAATGTTAATGATCATAATTCTTTTTTTTTTATACTTCAGTAAGTGATTTCCTTAATGTTTCATTTTGTCTGGTCATAATTCATCATCCATCTGATTTTACTTTATAAGACTTTTAGTTCCTGATTTCAAATTACAATTATTTATATAATTTTATGATTTTTCCTTCTCTCTTTCATTCCAGTTATTTACCTGATGGTTTAAGATTGACAATAGGTTACACTGTCTGTTGATTCCATAGTACTGAATATTAACTTCTAGATCTTCCGCATTTCAAGTTTGTTATTGACTACTGGACATTCATTATTCTCAAGTTTCCTTCTTATAATGTGCACCCAATATCTAATCTTTGTGTCTTATACCTTTTATTTTTCTTGTAGTAGCGTAAATGGTATTAGTAAGAACATCCCTGAAATGATTATTAATGCTGACTCCATCATTAGATGTATTAAGCCATCATTTTCTCGTGTATAAAGAACTACACATCTGGTTTACTTTGTGAACTTGTATAAATTATATTAATGTTAATATGTGTATTGTAAATTATAGTCTTAAAAGAAAAATGAGTGTAAATTAATATAGGCTAAGTTGTGTGAATAGTAATTATATTAACTTATTTTGTTCTTACTAGCCTACACTAATATACGAAACTAAAAAGTGAATGTAAAATGTTAATTTACTTTAGCTCGGTTTAAAGCTATTTCCTGTTGTAAGGCATTCTGGGACACCTTGTGTGCTGTGGCTATTTTTGTTGTTAATTGTAGCATTGTTGATATATCTTTTACATTGTTATAAGTGTCTTACCATTGTATGCGATTGGATGTATCTTAGATATTACAGGATTGTAGTGTATATATACCAAGTTTTATTCATATGTTCAACACATTTAACATTTTTGCCAATGTCCAATTTGATGGAAGGGAGAATAAATGGCTGATAAGTTCAAAATTCCAAGTTAGGCTGGTTAATACTTAGATGCCATTTAAAAATACAGATAAAACAGGGCAAATGATTTTAAACATAAATGAAGATAGATTAGCTAAAAAAATATATGAAATTATAATGAACGCAATAAAATGATTCAACAGAGAAGATTAAACATAAGAATACATAAAAATAAACATAATTCCTAGATCAGATTATGAAATGTTGAATTACTAAAAAATAAATTCATATCTTCAAAATTAGTTGAAAAACAAGATAAGTCAAAAAGTGAACGTGTTGCTGTACTGAGATATGCACATGGAGTTCAGCTCCACAGTTTCTCTTCCAACATAGTTTGATGATGAAAGAAAAGGCTCAGACTTTCTGACAATTATTTATATTAATAACTTAAATAAATAATTTAAAAAGATATTATTTAAAGTGAATTAGATAAAAATAAAACCAAATTGAAAAGGGAAATGAGAATCAAGACAAAAAGTATGCTGTATATTATAATGATACGTGTTATAGTATTCCCTAGTATTTATTAAAATGATAAATATTTGCAATGTAATATCTTTGCTTTTTCATTTGTGACGTTNTATTTTGAATTATATGTAATGCCATCTATGGTAAATGTAAGGTTAAAAGTCATTTATGACTTAAACCTGTAATCAAATAAATAAATAAATAAATATGTGCCCACCATAGGGGTACTAATTACAGGTGAGGGCCAAGGGCTGGCTTGAAGTCTAATAGCACCCAAGGCTAAGTAGACTGTGGTAAGGGACACAAACAGGTGACCACCCTGGACACCATGATTTGTGGGGTGCCCACCACCTAAAGTCAAAAAAATTAACTATACAAACCTAAAAAAAAATTCATTAAAAACATAAAGGGAAAAATGTATCATCAAGTCTAAAAACTAAACAAAAAACTTATTAGAAAAATAAAGATAAAATTTTATAAAATATTCATTTTAAGTGGCCACGTCATACTTTTCCATGAATGTTATTCAGTCCTAAATCTTGAGACTTGCCTGACAGTGGTGCTCTTAAATCTTAAATTGATATCCTTGCATATGGACTATCGTACTTTAAAAGTGTGATATATGTAACAGTAATTGATTGAATAGATGACAGAAATTAAATTTTCAATCACTCATACTCAGAAACGTCTTTGTACTTTATGAGAGGTTTTTTATAAAGCGAAAAATTTTCTACAAACGGCATGCTTCTCATTGCACTTTACAAAGAATTACCATAAAATGAAACACTTTATGCAAACATGTTCTTCACTGCACTTTATGAGAGATTTACTGTAAAGTGAAGCACTTTATTTAAACGTTGTGCTTCTCATTGCACGTTTTTGAGAAATTTTACTATAAAGTGAAGCACTTTATTATGCAAATGCCAATCTCCCATCGCACTTTACAAGACAATTTACTATAGAGTGAAGCATTTTATGCAACCACCATACTTCTCATTTCATTTTACGATAGATTTCCTGCGAAGCAAAGCTCTTTATGCAAATGCTGTTCTTCTCAAAGAAATGTCTGCGATTCCAATTTATTTCTTTTTCATGAGCAACATTCAACTTGGACTCTTTACGACTTGAAGCTGCATATAGCATTAGTGTTTCAGATAATTTGTCATGAGGAAAAAATGATTTTCTTTGAACATTATTCACATATGAAAGCATTAGGCCTAATGAATGTTGGGTAGAATATTTTTCCATTATTTTTTAATAAACTTTATTTAAAAAAAAAACACATGTTAATAACACATCAGTTAAGTGAATTACTATAAAATATTATTACGAAATTAAATCAGTTTGTCTTTTAAATGAAAATGAAATTATAAAAGCTAAAAAACAACCCACAATATTTCCCCCTGTCTATAAGTCTGAAAGACACTCACATTTGCTTCAAAATGGAAATTTTATTTAAAAATGCTCAAGAAAAAAAAATATGTTAAAAGATTATGAATTGCCGTAGCTTTCATAATGGATGACCGGGTTGTAGGACTCTCCTTGTAACTTTATAATTTGCCCTAGGAAAGAAAAATATCGCAAGATTAAAATCAAGATTTATAATATGCTTCCCATTGCAGCAAAATCTCACGTACAAAAATGCTAACAGTGTATGAGCAAAAGTAAAGATGATGTCTGCAAAAGATTTACATCTCCATGTTTTTAGAGTAATACTACTCCGCACATGTTATTAAAATTATTATTCATTTGCAATTTTAGCCCATATACACAGATGAGGAGAAATTGCCCTTGTGTATAAAGCATATTACAGTTTGCACAACCAAGATATTTCTTTTTCATGAATGAAAATGTTTACCTCACGTGGATTTCGACCTTGTCTCATCGCCAAATATGTTATGATTGTTAATTGGATGCAAACTCTTGACAAATAAACCATGGATAACTTGTCTTTACTTTGAAATGTATTTTAATAATCTGAATGATAGATGACAGCCATTACAGCTGTCTGCAAACAACAAACTTGACACGTCATAAACAAAGCAACGCCATCTAGCGCTTACAATACATACTAGTATATTTATTAACAAACAGTAATATATAACATCCTGTAGGGAAGATTTACCATAATGCAACAGCACATTATGCAAACATCTGCTTACCCTTCTAAGTTATTTTTTTTCCTCATGTGGAAAAACATTTCAGCATTAAGACTCACTGAGTAAAACAATAAACTGACTACCTGTCCTTTAACCTACCATTATTTTTTTTAATGTAAAGCTATTACTTTCGTATTGTCTTTCATCCATTTTGTTTCAGGGAATTTTCATTTTCCTTAATGAGTTTTGTCATGCCATTAAAACATGGTTATCAGTCATGACATGTGCAATTAAAACAGAGACAGCAAATTGTCACTGCCTATAATTATATTTGTTCTCCATCTTGTTTAGTTGTTAAACCAATCATATCTTAGGTTTTATTTAAATAGGCAAGTATTTTGTTATTGGCCAATTAATATAGTGTCATAACATTTTCTTTGAAAATATGTTTACATTATCAGTAAATAGGGTAGAAGTAAAATATTTGGGGATAATACTTTATGTTCATTAAAATACCAATTGACTCTAAAAACTAAAATTTATACCAACTGTTGGAAATGAAGAGAGGAATATGATTGGCTATTGTATAGAGCAGACCTGGGCAAACATTTTATACTAGGGTCCAGATTATGGGGCTGAGTTAGTGAACAAAAAGAATAATATTTTGAGCAGTGATTGTAAAATGTGATTGAAAAAAAAAAGTGATATTCTATCGATATGTTAAGCCATAAGTCCAAAATTATCTGAACTATATGATTCTTCTTCGCATTCCCACTTATGATTTAACAGTTTTAGCTGCTTAGCCAAGTCATGCGACAATATTAAAGTGAAATGCTAATATAAATTAAAATAATTAAAAAAAATTTTTTTTTAATCTTTTCCTATATTCATTGCATTTGTTACTATCCAGCACTGAACTATTAAAACCCTAATTTCAGAAATACCTCCTCTATTGACATTTAATTTCTCATATTTGCCTGATGCTTTGACACAAATCAAAATGATCATCGACTAGAAAAATGATGGATACCGTGGTGGTATGCTGACATGGATGTAAATTAAACTAAACCTGATATTAAAATTGAATTAATTAATGACTTTTTAAAGAGCAGAATCAGTTTCGGCTTGGTCCTTCCGGCTGGCCGGCGATCGCCACAGGCCCAGGGAGTCAGAGGGCCTTTTGAAAAAAAAAAGATTTNAAAAAAAAAAAAAATTTTATTTAGGTAATTAACGATAAATAAAAGTTATCATGAAAGCAGGGCCCTCACATTGAAGTGGTGGATGGGTCTGTAGTCCCAGTGCCCCCCCACTCCCCCCCTCCATGTTTGAACAAAATACATAATAAACTATATAGTTATGACCAGAATGATAGGATGGGGGACCCATAGTCTCAGTAAAGGTAAACCAGGGAACTATATAGGGATGGTAAATGGAAACAAAATGAGCCTACAACTAAAAAAAAAAAAGCTTATCAAATTTAAAAAAGGCTGGCTACGGCTCTGGGGTCAAGGGCCCTTGACCATTCTCAGCCGCAGGCCCAAAGGGCAGCCATGCCGACACTGAGCACAATAATTTAAAAAGAGAGTATTTTATTTTCATTCCAGTTTGTTATACCCTATTGTCCTTAAAATGTAGAAAAATATGATTGTGAACCAAATCGTGCAGAAAACTATGAACAAATTTATGCACTTAACTCCATTAATGAGACAGATAAAAACAGATCAGATACAGTATATGTTTTATAAAAGTGTAAATGATCCTATATTGTGAAATCAGTAAGCTTATAAATATAATTAATTTTTGGTATTATTTTTTTTCTTACTGTAGAGTTGGTTATTATTAACAAATTTATTAATTGCTGTGTACAAATAAATATATTTAATTTTAGTTAGTTTTTTTTAAAAAAATATCAAAGTCTAAAATAGTAGCCTACTATTCAATAAATTTATTTAAAAGCAAATTTACGGTGTGTTGACTATCTTTATTTGAAGGAAAATTTATGGAATCGTTACAGCTCAGTATTCCAAGAAACAATTTAAACATTATATATTATTTTTATAAATAGTTGCATATTAGTATTTTTCTTTTTCTTTTCTTTTTAATTTAATGCCAAAAAAATTTGTCTAGCTGACACATTTATTAAGTCTTCATTACTTTCATCGCTAGCTCGTAATTTTAAGTCTACATTTTCATGCAAAAAAAAAAAAAACGACAACAAAACATTAAGAAGATCCATTTCAAGAGTACAACTTAATATCTAATCATTTACTTCAAGCCTGGATAGACAAACTGTAATTCTTACAACATAAAATCTCAGTCAGTATTTACATAATTCAAATTTAAACTCATTATAAACAGACAACAATCACAGCAGTTTGGCATAAAAATTCTATAATTTTATTACCCAAACTTAATAAATTAAATTTTGATGAAATGGAGCACTAAACTTTAAGAACTTTTAATGTAATTAATCATACAAACATAAAAAATAAAAAATTCTCCCTCATTTTTTTTATTCTTGATTACTGGCTGTGAACTTTTCAGTAAAAATACAGCTATAAGTAAAAAAAAAAAATACTTATCTTCCAAAGAGATTTAACCCTTCTTTCATTGGAAAATAAAGTCTGAGAAAAATCTTCTCTCACCCCATTAAAAACCACCTGAAACACCAATTCTTGAAAAGTGCAACTTCAGTAAATTGATGCTTTACCTCTTCCCCTCATAGCTTAGTGTTTTTTGATTGAGTAATTAGGTGCGAAAAGTTAAATGTACCAGATGCTATCGGACTATATTTTCAAAGTATAGGCTTCTTAGTGATCACTAAGAGGCCTATAGTCTATGGCCTCATATCGCCGGTCGCTTAACCTTGCATGCTCAATTACACAACAAAAGCATACAATGATAACCATTGATGTACAATTTATTTATTTAGATGAGTGTAAGCCATATATGAATATATGGCTCGACCAGTTCCGTGGTCGAGTGGATTCACTTCCGCTTGATGAACTGAAGGCATATGCCGAGGTGTTCAGGTTCGTGCCTCGGTTTGGGCAGTTAAGGAACATTTTTTTACAATTTATTTATTTAGATGAGTGTAAGCCATATATGAATATATGGCTCGACCAGTTCCGTGGTCGAGTGGATTCACTTCCGCTTGATGAACTGAAGGCATATGCCGAGGTGTTCAGGTTCGTGCCTCGGTTTGGGCAGTTAAGGAACGATTTTTTCCCTAGCTTTAACAGCTCGCCTCGGGTTTTTCCAAGTACGCTGCCCTTGTAACATCAAGGAACCTGGAAGACCACATAATGTGAAGGTCTGAAATTTGATAAAAAAAAAAAAAGGGTGAAGTGTACATTTTAAAATACCTGCGCAAAGAATAATATGACATATAATAAAGGCAGTGGTTTATAAAATAAATGTATGGGAAAATGAAATAAAGATGAAATTTACAAAATAAACAAGTTCAGTCATCTGAACTTGTTTAATTATAGAAATGAAATTAGTAATAACATCATTTAAAAACATGAAATTATTTATTTATGTAGGATCAAACGTGGTTGTTTTGGTCCTGGGACTACAGTCTGATTGTGCAATATGTGAGCACTGGAAAACTTTTATATACAATATTTTTACAGAGATTTAATTTGGGTAGGGGGGGGGGGCAGAGGCTTTTCTGGTTGGAAAGGAAGTGTTGTTTTGTGATTTCTATTATGTTTTTTTTTTGAGTAAAGAGAAACAGGTTATTATTTTTTATTTATAGTCCTAACTCTCAATCAAAACTGAACCCTAACTCCTGCAAAATATCATTAATTTGTAAAATAGAAACCTAAAATTAGATGTAAATTAACTAAAAGTTGATTATTTTGTCCACTTTAATTTATCAGTACTGATGTCTAGCACTTAAAAATCAGGCTAAAATTTGTATCAGGAATAAACACCCAGTATACAGTATGTAAAAATCAAAATTAAAATGGCTGTATAAAAGCGACCCAAAATCAAAATTGAAACTATTAAAAATTTAATATTAAAATTAAAAATGTATTAAATATGAGTATTAATTAGATGTTTTAATCAAATTTGTTTTAAAAGTGAATTTTTATTTGTCTTTATGAGGGGGTGGGTGAATTCTGCAATTTGGCTGAAACTTCATATTGAAAGATCAGCGAAAGTCATACAATTCCGATGTAACATTGATTGCTTCTAATGAAAAAAAGCTTTAAGTCAAGATCAAGGTATTACTTTGTCTTCCCTATTAATCAATCTGCTAGCAATTTAGCGTTGAAATGATTTCCCTCAACTTTTCACAGGTGAATTAAGTGTGAAAAAAGCATTTCTCCTAATACAAAAATAACACCAACACTAAGTAAAACTTCTAATTAAGAAAACGAATGTAAAAACTCCTGTGTTGAATGTTGCACTTGAAGAATAACTAAGTCGGGACTCGGGATTACGGTCATTTCCTTGCCTTTCCATACTGATAAAACTGTTAATATATTGATTTCATGCAGATCTTCTCTGCTTAGCGTTGAGTTACATTTTTCCTTCGAGAATAAGAATATTTTAGAAATGAAGTACAGCGTTTTCATAGAAGTGCTTTCCTTGATGGTAAAAGCTCTCAAACGACTTTTTTGAAAACTTGCACACCACACACATAAATAATTATGACAAAAATATCTTAGAAAGTGTAGCACGGTATTTGAATAAAGTGTTTTGCTATAGTCTCTCACAAAGTGCAGAGAAATTTCTAAATACGAGTAATTGAAAATTTTATTTCTGCTTTCTATTCGATCACTCTGTGTTATTTCACTTTGAAAAATACGAAAATGAAATTTTTCTTGTAGGAGATAAAAAGCAGAAAGTAAATAATTGATTTTTTGGGAGTATATAATTCATGTATATGAAAAAATTATTGTAGTAGAACACAAATGGTGATTAATTTAACGATATAATTTAACATTAAACAGAAATCTGTTCTCAATGTACAAGTGAAAGAAAATGTCATGTCTGCTAGCATTTGATCACTCTCTGTGCACATATTGTAATATACTTATAACAGAAGCACATATTTTATGCACTGAATGATCAAGTTAATATATGTTCATGCTTGTCACAAACTTCTCATCAAGCCTAATCACTCCACATGATGCTTACTTTGATTTTAGACATTAACAGCTTCAATAGACATATGGTATATGAATTTTGATTTTAAAAATGATCTTATGCATCATAGTGTTCAGCATATTTATATTCTATAAAAAACATTTTGGGCCCACTACTGATTGCCAGTTTTCCCAGATTAAAAATACAATTTGTTCTGTTTAGATCACAGTTTATAACTACACAGAATCAGAGGACTCAACCGCAGTTGACCTAATTGTCCACTATTAAATTACATAAAAAATCAAGTCAATAATGAAACATTTTGACAAGTGATGTGATTATTTTAACTCAATTCATCAATAATCAACAATAAGATATTTATTAGTTCTATAACATTGATGCCTGTATATTTGTTCTTTGGTTAAATAAATATGTTATGATCTGTGCATCAGTAGTGATCAAATGAGTGAGTGATCATATCTGTAGCAGATATGATGTTTTCTTCCACTGTACATTGGAAATGTGTTTACACTTTACATGGAATTTTGTCAAAAGAGTCTGTGCATCATTAATCTATGCAATTGTCATTCTTAATATTTTTTATCAAATATAAAGAATTTATTTATCACAAGGTAAAATGATGGGAACAGCAAGTTGTCAATCTATTAGGAGATTATGGAAGCCACAGATTTTGATTCTCATTTTCTTGAACAGTTATCAAAAATGAATATCACTTTTAGTAAATATAAGGCAGTTGTAAAATAAATAAATCATTAAGAGTGAGAGATTCCACTATCTCTGAGAGCAGATTATTCTAAAGTTTCATTGATGATAGAGCTGTTCCTGGTAGAGATGCTAACCATCTTTTATTTTGGAAAGGACAATCATTTCTTTCGGAAAGAACAATTTTTTTTTTTTTTTGGAAAGGACAATTATTGTTTAGGAAAGGACAATCCCTTTTTTTGGAAAGGACAATCCTTTTTTTTTTTTTTTTTGGAAAGGACATTTATTTTTTTGGAAAGGACTTTTTTTTTTTTTTTTGAAAAAGACAATCATTTTTTGAAAAAGTCAATCTTTTTTTTGGAACGAACAATCCTTTTTTGAATA
>PXIH01S0001643.1:23846-37478 GCA_003024985.2 Euperipatoides rowelli
TGTATATTGGTAAGGTTTGATACTCCTCCTCAACCACTCATCCTAGTACAATGATGTTTGATTTACTTGAAAGTCCTGATAAAGCATGTCTTTATAATAAAAGAGTAGAAATGTCTGTATATTGGTAAGGTTTGGTATTCTTCTTCAACCACTCATCCTAGCACAGTGTTGTTTGATTTACTTGAAAGTCCTGCTAATGCAGATCTATGTAATAAAAGAGTAGAAATGTTTGTATATTGGTAAGGTTTGATACTCTTCCTCAACCACTCATCCTAGTGCAATTATGTTTGATTTACCTGAAAGGCATGACAAAGCAGATATATATAATAAAAGAGTAGAAATGTATGTATATTCGTAAGGTTTGATATTCTGCTTCTACCATTCATCCTAGCGCAGTGATGTTTGATTTACTTGAAAGTCCTTCTAAAGCAGATCTATATCCTAAAAGGGTAGAAATGTATGTATACTGGTAAGGTTTGACACTCCTCATCAACCACTCATTCTATCACAATGATGTTTGATTTACTTGAAATTCCTGATAAAGCCGGTCCAACTGATGCTATTTTGAACTACATACTATCTTCCTGGTCCCGAGGAGAATTTTTAATGTCCAAGAACCTTGCTAATGATGTCTACACTGTTTCTAACTTTGAAAGGTGGTATTTTTGGAGATGATTCCTGGTCCTCAGATTGGAGGTGAAATTAGCTCTTCAGATTTTAAGGGAACATATTAATTTAAGGGGAATAGCAAGAAAGTAATACAAAATCAAAACTTGAATAAAAGTATTTTATTACAAATAGATAGCTCACAGATTTCTTGTACTTAGCTAAACTTACTAGAATGTCTAAAGAGTGTTCTTATGGTGCCTAATATTATTTGGAGCAGTCCAGGATTAATGTCAAATGGGAATATTGGAGTAGGACATCTTTGACTTAGTTTAATGGCTATAATATGGCTTGCTTTGGCTTCCACATAGATTAGGCATCAGTAAAGGATGCATAAATACTGTATATAAGTGAAATGATTAAAAATAATAGCTTTACTATGCAAAGTTCTTGTGTCAGCTTCATCCAATATTACAGACGTTTATAAGTTGACCCCCACAAACAGTTTTTGAATTAACATAGATCTATTTAGACATTTTAAGGTATGTTCGTAAATAGCTAACTTTGTAATTATTCAATATTTTTCGTTGGCCAGTAAGCACATGTGCTAAACTAGACCATTCGTAATTAGAAAATCTCATTCATTTCATTTCAAACAATGTAACCCTGTTCGACGGGTGGGTTGCTGCATTAGATTTGTTTTTCAAAATGGTGAACAAAAAAAGTTGTCATTGCTTCCCCTAGTGGATTTTGATGAAATTATGTAAAAACTAAGATAACTATGTAGTGATAATTTTTCCATTAAATCATCTGCAATCCTAATCATGAATCTTACATTAGTTTTTTTTTTTTTGTTTTTTTTTTGGGGGAGGGGGGGAGAATACACCGATTATGGATATTCCCCATAGTAAGCGCTGCACAAGTTCTTACCTGAAAGGATTGATGAAGTAATTTGATAATGCCTGTCTTGGTAAAATAGTACATTTTTTTTTTTTGCGCATTTGATGAATCAGTTAGAATTTCATCTTCACTTATATTGGAATTATTGTTGTATAAAGCAAGCTTTTTTTATTATGATCGATTACGTTGCGCTCAAGAAGAGCTAACTTATCGTTTGTCTATAAAATTAAATGTTAACGTAACCAGGTATAACCCAAAGTAAAATGCATCACATTGAAAAATTCTATTGACAAACACACCTTTAAATGTAGCCATTCTAATATTGAACATTCAAATTTGTCACGTTCATTTCTAGGTAACAAATGAGACTTCTATTTCCTGTTCGTATAAAACATGATAATTTGTAGCTTGAGTTCATGCTCGCTATGTAATAACGTCCGCAGATCACAATGCCCACAATTTGCCTGATGCCCCAGGTTTGCCTTTAAAGTATTCAGTCAATTTGTTTCCTTTCATTTCATCAGTTTCTGTTTATCATCTTGAATCTATGGATTTTGTAGAGCACAAATCTTTGTTGATTATAATTATCTATGTTCCTTTCTAATGCCAACTGTCAACAGGAAAGAGATAGGTGAAATATTTCGACAAGTTTCCAAGTAAGATAAAAATAAAAATTAAAAAAATTTAAACAAAATCTATTAGAAGTGTTATTCAACATTTTAGCCTTGTTTAATTATGGTACAATTTATTGGCAGTATCCCAGATAATCTGACTCTCTGTTAATAAGAAGCTGTGTCATCTTTATCACTCCTTCCTTCAGTATTTGTAAATATAGTGCATCATTTTATATATATTTTTTTTCTTTTTGACATTTTGAACTATTAATAGAGATGAAAAGGAGAACCAGTATTAAGATTATTGAGTTGATAGCAGCGTTGTTATTTGAAATAACTATTCAAAAATTTCTCTATTGCCTCTGAGAGCAGATAGTAATTGAGAAATAAATTTCTGAAGTCAAAACGTCAATCATATTAAGACATATGGAGTAATTTAAAAATAATGAAAGCAGGTGGATATTTTTAACTTGTTTCTTTTCTTTTTTTGTCTCATCAAAAGTCAAATTGATTTATAAAACTTTGTCAATGGTTTCTTTCTCCCTTCAAATTTTGCAACTAATTAAAACATTAGATAGAGAAAATAAATTGTATAGATTTTTTTTAGTTCTTTAAATCTCATTTCTTTGTCAGAAAGTTTGGCAGAGATTGAACATACAAGTACAATGATTTCTGTCAATTTTTTTTCTTGACAAGAAACATTTGAAATGTTTTTTTTTTATTATTATGCTGAAGATTACTTGATGGGATTTAGTAAAAGATTTGGACTCATTGCCTCACTTTTTGCTTGTCTAAATGATTATAGGCTTACTATACCCAAAATCTTTGAAAACAAATATACAATAAATTTATTAAAAATATTTCAACTTTTTTTTTTAAGTATCTAAAAAAATTTTTTTTTTTTTTTTAGTACTATAATACAGTTTTTTAGAACCATAATACAGTTTGTTTTTCAACATCGTAATACAATTTTTCTAGTACTGTAATATAGTTTTTTTAGTACTGTAATACAGTTAGTTTTTAGTACCGTAACACAATGTTTTTAGTACTGTAATAGTTTTTTTAGTACCGAAATACAGTTTCTTAGTACAGTAATACCCTTTTTTTAGTGTAATAATACAGTTTTTTAGTACCGTAATACAGTTATTTTAGTACCATAATACATTTTTTAGTACAGTAATAATTTTTTATAACAATAATACATTTCTTTTAGTAAAAATATTTTTTTTTAGTACTGTAACACATTTTTTTAGTATCATAATACAGTTTTTTGTACCCTAATCAAGTTTTTTTAGTTCAGAAATAGTTTTTTTGCACCGTAATACATTTTTTTTAGTACCGTATCAGTTTTTCTGGCAATAATCCAGTTTACTTGCCCCCNAATATGGCCGCCTGCCATACGTAAATTACAGATAATTAGCAGACACTTTTCTAATGTGAAAATATTGAATTATTATTAAAAATATCAATTCAAATATTGAATTACTATTACAAATAACAATTCAACAATAAATTAATATTAAAAATAACAATTCAATATTACGGACATTAGAAATATGCCTGTTAATTACCGGTAATTTATATCTGTTATAATAAACAATATCAACTATCTATTAACCTTAAAACTACAATATCTTTATAAATAAAATATAATTAATATAAAAAAGACAAAACTATTCTTAGCCAACATGTATTAAATAGTATTAATATTTTATTACATCTCTAACCTTACCCCCCCCCCCCTCGAACCCTAACTCCAACTATGAGTGAAATCTATTTTTCCCCAACCCTAGGATAGTGCAATACCCCCTATTTAGATCATTTTAATATTTTAATACAACACTAATCTTAACCGTTAGTGTGAAATCTAGTCTAGAAATTTTAAAATCAAATATCGCTATTTTCTACCCTACATATAAGTGATAAAAACAAGGCAAAGATTTCTGAAAAAATTAGAACTTTAATAAACTCAAAAATTTCTAAAATTAAAATACAATATTCAAACAAAATAAAACTAAACTTGTCATTAAAATGGTACCTATAAAATTATAATAATTATTTTGATTACCCATGCTTGTAATTTCCAGACAAAATGCCTTGCTATTTACTTGCTATTTTGGGCAGCAAGTAAACTGGAGTGTTTCCGTTTTTTAGTACCATAATACTTTTTTTTTGTACCGCAATACAATTTTTTTAGTACTGTAATACCGTTTTTAGTACAATACTACAGTTTTTTTTAGTGCTGTAATATTTTTTTTTAAAATACAAAATAGTTTTTTTTAGTATTGTAATATGTTTTTTTTTAATACTGTATTACATTTTGTTAGTACCATAATACAGTTTTTTTGTACCGTAATCACCTTCTCAAAAACAAGGAAATACATTTTTTTAGCACCATAATACAGGTTTGTTTAGTATCGTAATAAAAACATTTTAGTACCATAATACAGTTTTTTTAAGAAATGTTTTTTTTAGTATTGTATTACAGTTTTTTTTTAAATATTGTAATACATTTTTTTCAGTACCATAATACAGTTTTATTAGTACCAAATACAGTTTTTTTTAGTACCTTATACAATTTTTATTTTATTTCTTAAATATTGCTAACACTATCAAAATAGCATTAGGAATCTTGTGACTTTTAAGTCCTTTATGCTGGCACCATACTCTCGATTTCTTGCTAGCTTTAACTCACTGCAAGCTTTAACTCACTGCAACGTGAGCAAGCAATCGCCACTTTTTTAAACACATTGCTTTCAGTGGGAGTGCAACACGAACAAAATTCAACTTTGCCATTTTTGCATTAGAAAGTAGAACTAAAAAATTAGTCTGCCTGACAGACGTTAAATTTTAGTGGCAGGCAACTATCTTTTAGATAATTCAAACCTGGTGGGGCTATCTAATAATTTCTAGAATATCATCACATATTTCCATATTTTAATTTATTTATGTTTGAAAAAATGAAAATAAGGAAAAAAAGTATTTAAAGCTCTTATTTTTAACTGCTAATTTTGCTTTGGACTNAAATTAAACTCTGGAAACTAAAGCTATCCTTAAATTTGGGGCTGACTTCCTTAATCTAGGGGTTCCAAGATTTTTTATACATGTGGCCTTTTGGGTATTTTCTAAACTCGAAAGCACAAGAAAATATGGAAGAAAACTATAGATCTTGCTTTAAAAGTTGGGTCTGTATCCTGAATAGAATTGACATCACTTTTGTTAAAATAAATGAAAGGTATCACATATGATGCCTATTACAGTCTTTCCATTTCATGTCCACCATCTTGTTTTCATAATTAGTTTTTTAAATAATAAAAACAAATATCAAAATGTTCTCCATCCACGATACAAATTGAGAAACTGTGCTGCTCTGATTTACATTTGCACTCATTCTTTTATATTTTACTAAATAAACTCAATTGAAGACCTAAACGAGCAATTTGAGTTACCTTAATCTTAAGAGATACTTAAGGTGTTGATGTTAAACCGAGATCGATGGTGTCAGTATATTATCTAAAATACAGGTTCTGTCTGCAATTTTGGATTACAGGAAGTGGAAAAAAGAAAAAGAAGTGCCATAATCCTCGTCATGTGTTTCACCAAAAAGATAGACATTTTTTTATTTTTTTTTCATACTCATGTTTTACAAACATTAACGTGAGAAAGAAATCGCAAAGTCTGGCACTCGCATTTTACTTGAATATTTTTAAATTTTATTTGAATATGACTATATATTTGATCAAATGTGGGTGACAGTGGTGAATCTAGATATATTTTTTTTTTTTGGGGGGGGGGGCAAAGTTGGCTTCTGACGCCCCCAATTTCTGTGTTTTTCCCAACGATCTAGAAGTATATTTCTAGCTCGTTGATTTTTCCATATAAAATATTTTGCTAAGCTTTTTTTTTTTTAGTTGTATGGACGTTTTATACTTCAAACGTTAAATAATTTGAGAAGCTTTTTTATTTTGATTGTATGACATTTTGATAGCCCTTATATACTGTATAATTTTTTAACTTCAAGGCCCATTTTGTTGATCCCCTGATGTGGTACCCGGGGTATTTGCCCCCTCCCTAGATTCAGCACTGGCGGGTGATTTCTATACCAACATGTAAGTCAAAACCTAAGCACTCGTATGCAATAGCAAATTCAATAGCTGACCACAATACAACTTCTTATTTACTTTTTCTTTTAACAAATTTTTATTAATCATAACATTAAATTATTAAATTTGAAATACTATAACTTCATCATATAATTAAAATATAAAGTCAAATGCATTTAAATTAACCAAAGATTTGAAACAATATATTAATTCCTGAAATATAAATTTATTAAAAAAAAATAGATTTAAATATAATTTCCATATTAATAAATTCATGATCTAATAATTTTTATTTATTTATTTTTTATTTTGCTTAAAACGACATGAAAAAAAGCGGTTGCAGTTATGATGTTAGCATTATTATTTCAAATCAATAATCAAAATAAGAAACATATTTGAAAAGTGATTGGCTAAAGAGAAGCCAACTCCATAGTCATTTTTTTAAATTTAGGTATAAGAATAAACCTGTAGTCTTTTACTACTTTTTTACTCAAGACTTTATTTAGACTGATCAATTCTATTGGGTTACTTTGAGTGATGTTTAGCTATGCTAAAGTTGTTGAATGGTGCTAAGCAAAAACCTCTAACAATTTTTATTTATTCCATGAAAGGCCAGCTTATTGCCTTGATATTTAAAATGGCTACTCTATAACTATCAATTAAATACAGTTCAAGATCAAATTTTCAAATAAATTTCATATTTTTGTAATTCATGATAATTTTAAGTTACTTCTGCTTTGACTGCAGCTCATGTTTGAATGTGAAGCATTAATTCTATTGGTTATTGCTTGCAGTTATCAAATAAAAGTTTGTTTCATCTATCTTTCATTTGATGCATCAATAGAAGGCCAGGCAGATGTTACAAACTATGTAATACAATATAAGAAAACACTGCATTATCATTCCATAGAATTCCTTTGCTAATCTTATCACCTGACCTGATGTCACTCCTAAACACTACCAGGCTTCATATCCTCATCAATTGAGTAGAGGTTAGGTTCTTAGACACTACCAAGCTTCTCATTAATAGAGTGGAGAATAGGGTGACACTCCTAGACACCACTAAGCTTCAATCCTCATCATTTATATGGAGTGGAGGTTGGTGGTGTCACTCCTATACACCACCATACTTCATACTAGAGTGGAAGGTAGGGATATGATGTCATTCCTAGACACCACTAAGCTTAATATCCTCATCAGTGCAATAGAGGATAGCATGGTTTTGTCACTCCTAGACACCACCAAGTTTCATATCCTCATTACTGGAGTTTAGTGGTGGTGTTGATGTCACTACTAGACACCATAAATTTCATATGCTCATCAGTGGAGTGGATGGTAGTGATGTCACTCCTAGACATCACCAAGCTTCATTTCCTCATCAGTGAATTGGAGGGTATGATGATGTCACCACTAACACAAGCTTAATATCCTCATCAATGGAGTGAAGGGTAGGTAAGGTGGTGATGTCACCACAAGCTTCATATCCTCATCAGTGGTGTGGGGGTAGGGTGGTGATGTCACTCCTAGACACCACCAAGCTTCATATCCTCAGCAGTGTGGAGTGGAGGGTATGGTGATGATATCACTCTTAGACACCACCAATATTTATATCCACATCAGTGGAGTGGAGGGTATGGTGGCGATGTTACCACTAGACACCACAAGCTTCATATCCTCATCAGTAGAGGGTAGGGTGATGATGTCACACCTAAACACCACCAAGCTTCATAGTCTCAGGAGTGGGGGGTATGGTGGTGGTATTACTCCTAGACAGGGATGCGCAAAATTCTCAAAAAGTATGTGAAATATAATACAAAATACTCCCCCAAAAATGTATTTGAAATACAAAATACTTTCAAAAATGAAGTAACTAAAATACAAAATACTTTTGTATTTTCAGTCTTCTCAAAATACAAAATACTTTTTATTTTTTATAGAGCAATTATATGTAAAAAAAAAAAGGCTTTGTTTGTCTTTTTATTTCTGATCTAAGGGTTTGTCAAACAATTTTTTGTTACAGTTACATACCATAATTAAAATGCTAAATCATCTATTTCTGGTTTTTGTCTTACAAAGTTAATTTTCAAAATGACAATGGAAATTTACGAAAACCTCTGTATTCTCTTGTCAAATTCAACTTTTATAAATTTGAATTTTCATTTAAATTAATTTTTCAAACAAAGTTCATTATCACACTCGCCCCTTTTAGGGAATAAGTGTAATCTCAGGAATAATAAGTGTAAGGTTAAAATTGAAATGTATTTAGCTTCACAATCATCCTATGGGAAATTTCTGTTAGCATACAATGTTGTATACCAACATATTTTTGTTTAAATAGAATATTTGGTGGGGTTATTACCAACCTTTAGGGTCCTAAATACAATAAAAATTATTTCTAAATATAATATAAAGTATTTCTTTGCAATAAAAAAACATACAGCCAGTAACTGTTATTTTCAGGCTAGGAGTCAATCAGAAACTTGATTAAAAAAATAACAATTTAACTGAAAAACAAAAAGATTATTAAAATCACTGTTAGCCAATCATTATTTGTATAAAAAGCAATGTTTAAATACATAACTGATGTCATCAATGCATGAATTGATGACATCAGTGATGTCATCAATGCTGATGATTTAGTTATATTTAAATTTTCACATAGGCCAACTTATGATTTTCACATTTTTATTTATTATTAAGTAATTTATCTTTTATAAAAATAAATATATAGTGTAGTATATTTTAAAAGTATTTTTGTATTTTAACTTAAGTTTGAAAATAGTTTTAAAATGTATTTTCGTTACTAAATACTTTAAGAAAAGTATTTGCAATACCAAATACAAAATACAAAAGTATTTTTGTTATGTCTTTGAAATACATGTACTTTCAATACTGCCCAACCCTGCTCCTAGACAACACCAAGCTTCATATCCTAATTAGTGGAGTGGAGGATAGGGTGGTGATGTCACCACTAGACACCATAAGCTTCATATCCTCGTCAGTAGAGGGTATGGTGGTGAGTTCACTCCTAGACACCACCAAGCTTTATATCCTCAGCAGTGGAGTGGAGGAGGGTAAAGTGGTGATGTCTCTCCTAGACACTGCCAAGCTTCATATCCTCATCAGTGGAGTGGAGGGTACGGTGGAGATGATGTCACTGCTACACACCAGAAGTTTAATTTTCTCTTCAGTGGACTAGAGGGTAGTATGATGATATCACTCTTTCACACCACCATACTTCATATCACCAGTGGAGTGCAAGATTTGGTGGTGATGTCTAATCCTAAACATTGTCAATCATAATATTCTTGTCAGTGTAGTAGAGGATAGGGAAGTGATTTCCCTCCTAGACACCAACACCTTCCATATCCCCATCAGTGAAGTGGAGGATATGGCGGTGATATCACTGCCGGGCACCACCAACTACGCATCATCAGTAGATGGGGGTGCGGAGAACTGTTAAATACTGTTGTTCTGTATTTATAACCACTATCTGCATATAAGTCTTGGTTTAATAAAATGTTTGTGGGATCAGATTCCAATAACAGAATGTTTCTTTTTTGGCTACTCAGGAGTTAAAATAAAAATACATTTTCTACTGGATACTCTGGTACGATATTACATTATGAGAACATTTGTAGAGCAATGTCTTTTGGAGTATTCATATTATTCTTTTCAGCTGAAGGGGTATTTTTTAAAAAATGTTGTCAACCACTTCTCTACAGTTGCATTATTACATTGTTGTTGTCACATAACAACCAAATATTAAAAACATCTAGGAAGGGGGTCCTTGAATCAAAAAATCTACAATAAATAATAAATTTTACGAAAATAACATTCTATATAGTATACTAATTGGAATGAGAATCATTTTCCAAAGCCAGCAACTTTCCGAAGCCAGTAACAGTACCTTCTAACGTGCTTAAAACATTAGAAACTTATAATCGTGTTCCGAAGCCATGTTCCGAAGCTGTGTTCCAAAGCCACTAACAGCGCCAGTTAGAAACTATGATAACCCCCCCCCCCCAAAAAAAAAAAAAAAAAAAAACACTTGGCTAAATGTATAATAATAATAAGTAGTTACATAGATAGTAGTGTCATATGGCTTAATGTCCGTATAATAGGCTTAAAAGATCTAGTGTTATTTCATTTTGTGTATACATCTTTTGTTTTATTTCATAATGTAATTTATGGCATGTGAAACATTTTTTTAGATGTATTTATTATTATTATTATTATTTATTTGGGTACCCTACTCAAATCCTTTTTTCCAGTCCTAGTATAAAGTATATACTGTGCATATTTAGTTGATTTTTATTATTATTTTTTAAGAAAAAAATACCCGTTCAGTGTTTGCATTATACATGAAATGTGGGTTTTTTTTAAAATGATAAAATAATGAATAGGTACCGTACTCTTATTTTTTTTTTAGAAATATATTATTTAAAATTTCCTAATACAACTTTGACTCATATATTTATGAAAACTAACTTTATTAGGACGGAATATTTGTAATCACTTTTTGATTGTCACACACCAATGGAGAGGATTTCTAATAGCATAGTGGAGCAGACATTATACTACTGGAATAGCCCATTTTAGCCCAATTCCATTTTAGAGCCATGGATCCGCCGGGATGCCAAGTTTTATATTTATTTGGGTTTGATAAGCATTCACATTAATTAAAAACTTTAACTTTAAATAATAATAATAATATTAATATTGTAATAATAGTATTAAATAAGCTTTGATTTTTATGATAAAGATAATGATTGGCAATAATTATACTACAGTATTATATACGAATCACTATTGCAATTTATCTTCGAGATTATTATATACATTTATATTTTAACTTAACATTAATATAAAGTTCTTAAACTATATGTTATAAATTGCTTATATTATTGAATAATTTATGGCAATTAATTCTAAGTAAGTAGGCTTGCAGATTTCTGATAGGAGAATGATTAATCAAGTGCTGCCCTCTAGAGTTATTTTATAATATTTCATGATTTATGTTATTTTTTTTTTAATTTGACTTATTTTAAGAAACAGTATCCTTCTTTTCTATCCCTCTCTAAAATCAATTCTTAAAAAAAAACAAATCTCTAATTAGAAGTTATTTTTAATGATAAAAGGACAATTAAACACTCTCTCCAGTCGGTTAAATACATAAATTATAATAAAAATTTAGATATTCAGTTATAGACTATTTATTTTATTTTTGTTGCAAGATAAGGATATACTTCCAATGCTTCTTAGAATGGTGAATTTTGCTGCTTTAATATTACCTCAGCTTTCCTACAAGATTACTCCATCCTGATTATTATACAGTATAATGATATGCTATTTAAAATAAAACATATGAAAAACAAATAAGAAGTATTTGGGTTTTTTTTTTTTTTTTAATGTAAATGTTTGCTTGGTATAAGGTAATAAGAAAAAAATAGTAAATTTGTTTGGTTTAATTTCCTTTTTTTTTTTGCCTATTAAATAATTATTTTATCCTAATTTAAATAAATTAATGTTAATGTGCTTGCTTAAAACCCAACTGTATAGATATTAATGTAAACCCTTTGACCAGCAGTCGCCAACTGCCAGTGTGCAGACTATCCCACCTGTGATCATATAAAAATCAACCTTGTCAAGCAAATAGTTAGGCAGTCACAGGAAGGGCCCCATATCGTAATCTGGGCCCCCGGGCCTGGAAATCCAGGCGGAACCCATATATATTTTTGATGAGCTTTTCTGTGCTCATAAAAATTTGATAAGTTTTTTTTTTTTTTTTTTTTGGGGGGGGGATGGGCATATGGGCATTTTGTTTACCTTTGTAATGCCTACTCCCCACCCATACATATCACCTTTGGTCATAACTATGTATTTCTTATGCAGTTTCTTCATACACTGGGTCCCACTGGCCCTGGGCTTCGGGACTAAAGCCACATCCAACTCCCTCCTATGTGAGGACCCTTGTCACAGGAATAACTTTTAATAATGAAGACAAAAAGAGTCACATTTACTAATAAATATTACTTAACATTATCAAATGGAAGACAGCACTAAACATGGACAATAATAAACTTGTTTTTTAACAAAGTCATTAATTCAGTTCAATTTTATTAGTCTATTAAATAAATCAATAAGAAACAAATATTACAATAGTAAGGTACTGTATGACAAGTTATAAAATTTACAGATCATAACAAATCAAACTATAATAACACTTAGAATATCATAATTATTACATATTTACATAGTAGATCAATATTTACTTTATCTTTCAAACAATCAGGCAAACCATTATAAAATTTAATCCCATTATTTATAGTTCCCTTTTTATATATCGATAGTCTATATGGTTTTAATATATAGTTTTTCTCTACCTATGGTATTATAAGTATGTATATCACTGTTCTTATCAAATCTATAACATTTTTCTTAAATATATATCAGACACTTATATACATAAGGAGACGGGAGTGTCAGTATTTTAATGATTTTTGAATAAATTCCTACAGGATTTTCTCCTACCACCACACATGATATTCTTATTGCTTTCTTCTGAATCAAGAACTAATTTAAACAATGTTCTGAGCTACCCCATAGCAACGATCCATATCTTAAATAGGATTCAAATTGAACAAAGTATAAAGTTTTAACTGTCTCTAAATTAGTCATCTCTATTAAAATTCTAAGACCAAAAAAATACAGAGCTAAGTTTTGTATATGAATTTTAAAGCTCAAACTCTCATCAACATCAATAGCCAGAAATCTGTAGTTTTTGTATAAAAAAATCAAAAATCAATTTTAGATCCAATCCTATATAATGCATAAAATGATGTTGGCATCTGTTATTCGTGTTTATGTAACAAGATTTATCATAAATATGATTGCTGACCCACTACCTTATGCCTAGTTTTTTACCAAAACTACTTCTGCTAAATGTCAAGAAACACCTGACAGCATCCACTAATGAAATGATGCTTGCTCCAAAATTTAAATATTCTTGCTGACATGATTCCTTTTTGAAGTACTACTCCTGAGTGAAAACATTGTCAGTGGTTGAAGTTTCCAACATCAAAAGTCAGCGACTTTTATAATTTTTCAAACTTTTTTCACTAGCATTTATTGTCATGGTTACCAGCGCCATAGCTAGAGAATTTTAACAGTGGCGGTGGGGGAGGGGGAGGAGAAATTTCCCAACTCTCATCAACATCAATAGCCAAAAATAATATTATTTCATATTCATGTAACAATGGCATCCCTCAAGAATCTATTCTAAGTTCTTTATTATTCATTATTCTCTCAAATGATATAGCNAAAGATTTAGCCAACCGGTACAAATTTATTGACGATCTTTCAGTTGTTTGCTCGGGTTCTACTGTTTCACTTGAAGCTCAATTACT
>PXIH01S0001646.1:14710-24775 GCA_003024985.2 Euperipatoides rowelli
CTATATACCTATGTTTTGACAAGAAATAGGGGGGGGGGGCACCCTTGCTTAGTGGGGTGCTCTTGGTTGGCATTCTACGGTATTAGAAACATTAAAGTCTACTGCAATGATTAAATTTTTTTATGGAGGAGGAATGCGACCAATGATTCTTCAAAATGTAATTCAGTCATTATGTAATTATTGTAGTTACCATAAAAATTTACTAAAAAAAAATTATTGCTCCTCATTGCATAATAATTTAACTACAATGTACCTTGGGTGAGTCTTTATTACAGTAAAATTGTTTATATCTAAATAATTTGAAATTAAATTAACCACCCTCTGACTTGCTCGAATTGTGCGGCTCTCAACAACTATGTAATAATTTTTGAAATTACTTAGTCCACTTTTGATATCCTCTTGAGCCTTGATTCCAGCAAAATTCAAACGGTATCTGATTTTTAACCCAATATTTCTAAATATACCTCACTTCCTAAAGGCATTAATTCCCTGCACATTTAATGATAGAAATTTTATATATGTAATTTTATTGAACATTTTGAGAAGTCTGCATTATTTTTAAGTATTTTACCTCCCCCCATGGATTTCATTAGAAATATAATCAACATCAATCAGTAAAAAAAAAAAAAAAAAATAAAACACTAAATTGATAAAATAACAAAGTGAAAAAAAATGTTGCAAAAGCAAGTCTTTACACTTTTAAGACTTTAACAATAATGAACTAAATATGCATTATTTGCAATATTAAAATGTAAAGGATCATTGCCCTGAAAGAATTTAAGATCATTAATTATATACTTAAATATTATTATTTTAATCATTTGAATTAACATTATTATTAGCTAACTTTAACTTCATAGTACCCTCCCCCAGCCCTTTTCATCACCATTGATACTGATATTTTCAGTATTTTCAGCATTAACACACATGATATTAAGATTTTTATTAGAAATAAAATTTTGCACATTATTGAGCTGGGGCCCCTCTAATATGATCTGCACAGGTAGCATTAGCTCTCTTGACAACATTTGATCTCATGTGCTATACTCATACATCTAAAACAGGCTTTATCTTTGTCCCAGGACTAAAACCCATACACATAGATTATTTTTAGAGTTTATTCTGTATGGGAGTAGATCCGTTGTTACACCATCCTTTAAGGCTACTGTCAAATAAACAGGTGTAATGTTAAAGTAAATTTAATACTTAGTCTTTTTTTTTTTTTGAGTGGGCTGGACTGTTAAAACATGACCATACTGCTCAAGGATATCAGCTATTTCTTTTAAAACAATCGAGCCCAGTATCCACAAACAGTTAACTATATTTAAAATCGGTAGTGTGTCAGCAAATATTACATGTAAGTCTTGATTTTTGAAAAAAATTAGTTTTAAAGTTCTCCATGGCCTGAAGTTTATCAAAACAGTATAATTAAATATATGATTATCTATGAATTGTATAAGATTTAAATCAGTCAACAAATCGATTAATTCTTCTATTTTAAATCGATCAGGCTTGCATTCATTATTTACAATTACAAACACATTAAACTTGCATAACATGTGAAATTTTAAGTTATTGTTTCTTTGGATCAGTACGGTAGCTAAATTTGGATAATTAGCCATATTGCTAGTATAATATTCAAAATGTAAGTACTGGATATTATAAGTAGAACCATTAATAAGTCAGTGTCTATTTTAATACATAGGCTCGAAAATGGCAGGCATTGAAAATGTGGCAAAATCACATAAATAAATATATTATCTTTATGATACAATAAATTTACAATAAGTAAATATAAAAGTAGAAAATACTCACAAGACAGAACCCTGATATTTTACGCAATGAACTAGGGGGAACATTCAATGAAATATTAAATGTTTTATTTTATTATGATTTGAATCAATTTTTTTTTAAAAAAAAAAACAATAATACAATATATTATTTCAATCTATTTTTACCCACATGATATTTAGGGGTAGTGAAGAAACTAGAATTGCCTTTTTTTAATTCTTCATATTTCTGGAACTCATTTTCTAGAACTGAGAAAATTTTATCTTATTTTCTGTGATAATTATGATTTGTTTTGTCTTTCAAATAGAATATTGATTTTGAAGAAAATAGGGAATTTGGAAATCCATTTGAATTTCAATTTGTATTGTAGTGTTTTTACAGTCAACTATGAAATCACAATTAATTTCAATGATTCATTGTCAGTGGTATAGTCCTGAAGCTGACAGAATGTGACAGTATAGATTTTCTGCTATTCTAGCATATACATTGCTAACTGTCGATTAACAACTCAATTGACAAGTGCCTGTTTCTCAACTGATGATCAGATAAATTTGACAGTGATTCTATAACTAGCAAATCACATGTCATTCTTGGAAGGTATTTTCTATCAGTTAGCAATGAGAGTCTAAGTATTTGTCAAAATTGATTTTCATGGTAGAAAGACTTTGCAATTTTTTTTTTTTAACTTGAGAACTTGACAATTTATTTAGATTAAAACATTGAGTTGTGTTAATAAACAAGATAGTCAACTTAATTCACAGTCAGTATAGAAAAGGATAACAAGTCATAATTGAAAAGATTCAAATAGTGATTTGCAATAATGACTTTTTAATTTGTTTTTACTTTTTTTTCTATATATATTTATATTTTTTTATAAATGTTTTTGATATGTTTGTCTTTAAAATATGTATTATTTAATTTATTTTTAGCTTATGTAAAAAGTATTGATTATTATGATTAAAATAAATTACCAAACTATATTATGATTAATATTCATATGACTAATAAACTGATTTCGACCTGAGCTGTTTTATTGCATAGTCATGGTAGGCAAATGTGGCCTATATTAAAACATAGGGAGCCATTTTTTAGTAGTTCTGTTATGTTACACAGTTTAATTTCATTGTTTCAAATAAAAATTTCATTGTGCATTAGTCGATTAATTGCCTCTTTGCAAGAATCATAGAATGATTCATTAAGAAATTGAAATAAATTCTCCGTAGTGAATCATGCAACTCTAAACTCTTATTTTTTGCATAAATTAATTTCTAGACCGATTTAATGTATCATGGTTCTGCCCTGGATCAAGTGGAGAGCTACTGCCCCCAAGACTCCCATATATATTATAAGGGAAACCAACTCTTATGTTTTGCCTAGGGCCAGCTAAAGGCCTAAACTGGTCCTGCCTTTGACTGGATTCCAACATCCCTCCCCCCCCCTCATTTAGATATGTGAATTGTCAGTTCTAGCAATTAACATCTATTTGTGAAAAGAAATTCATTTCTCAAATATTAAAATTTCAAGACAGTCATGGAGCATTGGTCATTAGGTAATAACCATGACCATCTAACTCCTTGACATATACTCCAGGGCACTGGTTTAATCCATGGGAAAGTGGTTTGATAACCGGAAGGCACAGTACCTCTGTGGTTTTTCCATGGTCATTGACTATGAAGAATATAGATACAGATTTTTGCATATTTAGTCTAACTGTAAATTTATTATATAATAGGCCTATGCATGTATTATAATACAAACAACAAAAAAGCTCATAAATGTTCTAATACTTGGACATCACTGTTTGTTGCTTAGAATAAATCAAAGTTGCAGTTTGTCTTTGTTTTTATAGACAGGATACGGTTCCTGCATCACTTTGATTGTTCATTCTGTGCACTGATTACTTCTTGGTATCTTGAGTATAGATGGCTCCTGCATTCAGTGATTCTCCAATGAGTGCAATGATTGTTTGTAAGTTTCACTATTTCTAAAAAGTTTTTGAAGCCATTTTTGTTGTACATTTGATTAGTAAACGAATTGTCTGACCAGTTAGATTAAACCTTCTCTAAAGTATTCATTGTTGTAGGTATAAAAATGAATGCAAGGTTTGCAAGAATGTCTATTGATTCCACCTTGCATTGCTGATGTTTAGAATTTTATGAACGTTAATCAACAGAAAATTAGTTTTTTCCTCAAAGAGTCTGAACACCCTTATTAGATGATACAAAAATTTAATTAAAGATTTATTCTGTTCCATTCACCAATTATGCTTTCAGTTCCTCATAGTGATTACTTTTTCACCAGTTGAGACACAAACGGATATTCAATGTTTGGAGACATGGTGTTACCACTAAGTTCATTTTCCATCACCAAATGGAGAATCCTGTCCAGAATATGCTGACAATTGATAAATTGTGATTTTCTGACAACCTTCATTCAGAACATTTGTTGCAATTTGACAACAATTCCATTCTATTTCTTATTGCTAACACTGGTTGTGTCAGCAATGATCATCTTTATTGCATTCCATAAGTTGTATTCATCAATTAATTTGGATATTCCTTCAGCAATAATTTCAGCCTTGCCATCTTTCAAATGAAGCGCATCTAATTTTACTTCAGTTCTTTCATTTTTAAGTACCACTACCTGATACGGTATTCATTTTCCTCAATATGCTTCCCATCAAAATATAAGGACCATTGTTCCACCTGTAACTTTTCAATCATGTCAGAAATTATTGCTATATAAAGTACCTTAGGTGTACAAAGTACTGGCCTTAGAAAATACCTATATATAAAATAAAGAATCCTTATAATAAGGACAGAAATAATATAGATAGCTCTTGTGTATTCCATAAGGCAGAGGGGTTAGAAAAACTTTATTTGGGGCTTAGTGTATATTTTTATGTAATGTGTAAATTTTGGGTCTATTATTAATTCTCTATTATGCTAAAGAGTGTGTAGTCACTACCCAGGTATTACTCACCCATGAATTTATATATTAACCACAGGATGATGGTTTCATGGAATGCAATCTACACAAACTCTACATCTTATGAGGAAAGGCAATTTTGATTAGTTGTGCTTGTACGACAACAGTTCCGACCGGGAGTAAATTCAACTTCCCATACAGGCGCACTGCTACAGCAAAGTGGTTCTAATCTATTCCTCACAAGGGATGAGCCAGGAGTAGTTATGTTTCTAAACTTATTTATAAAAAAATCTTATGTTGTGATAGAGAAAGCAAATGTACCTATTCAGATAGTAGTGCTGAAATAAAAATTATAACATAAATATAGCAATAATAAAATAATTAAATAAGGCTCAGAACTTTGCTGAGAAGTGACAGGGTCTGCAAGACCTTGAATTCAAAGTTGGTTTTGAAAACGGCTTCAATAACTCCAAGAGTGAGGCATCTACCAGGCTTATGTTTTATACGGTACCAATTAGGTAAGGAGTTTGTTAATTTTTAAAATTTTGAGTAAAAATTTATACGTTTAAGAAAAGAGATGTATACGCTATATTAAAATTTAATGTTCAACTAGACTTAACCAAAAATGATAAAACATTCATAAGAATAAAACAGATAGTATATTTAAATGGTTAATTTATTTTTTGGGGAAAAAAAATCAGAGAATTAAATATTTTCAGATGGATAAACAATTATTGACCATGAGACATCATATTTGACTCTATTTTTACAAAAATACCAAGTTTAAAGATATCGGAAATTTTACTATTTTTGTTATATAATACTTTTATAATGACCAAATATCAAAAACCGAATTAAAAATTAAAAATAAAATAAGCCTCTCATTTAAAGGATACAAGGAAAAAATCAATTTAAATGATTAAACAAATATGGACAATAAAAATACAATTGACAAAAAAAATGTATATGGCTATGTTTCTCATATATACAATAAATAAAAAATTAAATGACTTATGTCTGCTGCAGACATGTCGTTGGTAAGTAGTCTTCTGGAGCTTGTAGCTTTAACCATTCTCGAATTATGTTTGAAGATGTGTAGATGGGAGTGAATTAAAAGTTATTCTTCATTTGAAAAGGGAAGTTCAGGAAGAGTTCTTTAAGCAAAGTTAGTAGAAAAATGTTTTTTTTTTATTTAACTATTTAACGGATAAGTTATTTTTGAAAGGGGTTTCTTCGTTCATGGAATAGCAACGCCTAGGAGACGATCAAATTATTGCTGCTGTTTTTACGCAGAGTGATTCGGCCTTAAACAGTCGAAATGGGAGAGATCCCTTGAGTAAGTTGGTATTGGGTTTCTCAGGCTGACGAACTGAATAGGAAGAGGTTGTGGTCCATTGTGACGTGTTCCAGCTATTCTCTGTTTTAGCAAGTTTATTTCTCTGATATTTAATGAAAATGACCATTATTTTTCTTACTCTCAGTTAACGCCTTTAGCTGGTTTAGAGACGGGGAACTGCTGGTTCTGGATGACATATCTTTGATGAATTATCAGCTGACCAAATCACTATTAGCTAGGAAGCACAAGTTTATAGGCACTACTAATGTAGGAGACTGCCGGTTGATTGGCAGAAATTTAAAGTTAAAGTATTAAAAATTGTTAAAGTGACGAATTTTCAACTTACAGCGTTTAACTTCAAGCTTGAAAGTATTGGAGATCTTCTGCAACTTAGTCATTCACTGGTTCATTTTTGTAGAAAAAAAAATTATTGTAAAGTGTGTCGAACAATTGCAAGTTTTAACTTTTATATCTTAATTTTTATGAAACGCACATTTTGGTAAATAAGACACCATTTTATTGGTTAATGAAAGATCAAAGAAAGCGTTTCAATTAAAAAAGTTGAAAGGAGGATCCATGAATAAATTAAATTTTAGATTTCCAATAATTTTAAATTATTTAAGAACTTCCAAAATGTTAAAGTATACACAGTCTGGAATTGCAGATGGGATTTCCCCTTCTATTGAATTTCCAGTGCCAGACACCTTTGTTTTGCACATCATGATACAAAATCATTCATCAGAAGACAAAATATTACAGATTTACTATATATTGTTGTGAGAAACATTTACAACTATACCATAAAATTACAAACATTAAACATTGTGAGAAACTGCCATATACATTAAAATAAAACAAACATGAAGAAAATTGGTTCAATAAAACCTAAGATAATAAATTTCTGTTTTTATTTGCATTTCTATTGGCTGGTGCTTTAAAGAAAGAGTGACAATTTTCACTGTCTGGCTAAGGTGTGAGTATAACCCACAGGTTGGCTAATGGAGAAACTCAATAAAGCTTTAGAAAAATCTGACTAGCTTTTGTAACAAGAATAAAAAGGAAAATAAAGCGATCACTTTCTTTAGTTACTGTCTAGCATAACAAAACAAATGCTGAATGACTTTTCATCGAGTCATTTATTATTTTAAAAATAATTATATTTAAGCCAGGTAAAAGAATATAACAAATCTTAAAAACTTTAAAGAAACTGTCAGTATATCCACGAATGTTTTAAATATAGTAAATTATGTTGTACATAAGAAAAATTAAATCATTAACTATTTATATCTTAAAAAAATATTTATTTTTGATGTCTACAGATTTTAATTAACACTTAATTTCCCATAAGAAATAACACTGTTAATTATCCAAACAGTTGGTCAATAAAAATATTAAAAAAATTGGTTTTTGTTATTAAATATTGCTTGAAAATTTGGAATGGATTTTAGCTTAGAAATTAAATTAAATTAAAATATGTAACTTGTTATCCATTTTAATAACTTTACATATTCATCTATTAAACAAATGGGCTGTTTTCCCTTTTCTTTAAGGAAAATAAAAATTAAAAAATGTTTGCTATTATTTATTTATCAATATTAATATTTGACAGACATTCAATAAATCATTGATCTATTTCTATATATAATTTAACAAATCTTGGGGAATTATGCTATACAGAATATTTCACCAAAAGAAAACTAATCATTAAATTTTTCCATCAGAAAATTAATATGGGACCGATATCAGTAGGAATTAAAACATAATTTTCTTAGGCTATTTCTGCAGTATATATTTATTTTACATAAAAACAAACTAAAAATCCAAGTGTGGGAAACTACTTGTTTACCTCTCCTCTTTTAGATTGAATTCACTGCATTTATGTATCGTTAGTTTAATCTGGATAATAACTTCTGGATAGTCTAGGTATATCATCTCAAGTCTCTAGAGACTCTTGTACAAAATAGTTAGACAAATAGGGTTATTTTGAACACACACACACACACACACACACATATATGTATATATATATATATATATATATATATATATATATATATATATATATATATATATATATATATATATACATATATGCTACACTTACAAATCCTACAGTATATTTACTTTTGTATTATAATGAGTGAGTATTATAGACTAGGCCCATAATTGATAAAGACCTCTAAATAGGTTGTATTCGGCATTTCTTGTTTATTTTGGGAAACCTAACTTTTCTAAATGAAAAAAAAAAAAACACGCTGATTTCAAAAATCCATGTTCACACTTCCGTCTCTTGAATGTATGACCGCCATCTTGAAAAAATGGCATCGATTAGTGGTTTTCTTAATTATCTCGTAAACCATGCACCCTATGGCAAAAATGAACCAAACTAAATTAAAGATCATAAAATTTTACACAAATTTGGTCATATTCATTATTTTCATAAAACCAACGGTTTCTGAGATAATCACTTTAGAATCAAAGGGACGATTTTCAAAAATTACTGGTTTTCTTGTTTTTCTGAGATTTACATCCATTGTTTCACTAATTTGTCATCTTATGGTATAAAATATTATAAATAAACTAGTTTTTAAGCGCATTATTGTTACTAATACAATGGGCTCTAATTCTTTTTATTTTTTAATTTCCTTTTTTTTTCTTGCTTTTAAGCTCTAGGCCGAGAATTGAAAAAGACCTCTAAAAAAGTTGTATTCGGCATTTATTGTTTATTTTGGGGAACATAACTTTTCTAAATGAAAAAAACATGTTGATTTCAAAAATTTAAGTTCCCACTTTCGCCTCTTAGCCGTATGGCCGCCATCTTGAAAAAATGGCGCCGATTAGTGATTTTTCAATTATCTCATAAACTGTTTGCCCTATGGCAAAAATGAACTGAACTAAATTAAATATCATAAAATTTTACACACACTTGGTCCCATTCATTATTGTCTTAAAGCCAACAGTTTGTGAGATAATCACTTCAGAATCATAGAGACAATGTTCAAAGATAACTGGTTGCCTTGTTTTTCTGAGATTTACATCGATAGTTTCACTAATTGATGCCATCTTACAGTATAAATTGTTATAAAGAAACTAGTTTTAACCCCATTAATGTTTCTGAATACAATGGGCTCTAATTTTTATTATTTTTTTATATCCTTGCCTTAAGGCCCATTGTTGTATATATTTTTTACTTGCCTACAAAGCCCGTTGTTTATTTTTTTTACTCACATTCCAGATCATGGTACTCATTTTTTACTTTCCTTCCATTCTATAGTAATAAATGCAAAATGGAAAAATAGTCTTTTTTTATCAACACATTGACGAAACATTGTAAATCAAAATGACTCAAATCGAGGCTCTAGTGTATTTGCAAATAATTGATTAAAATTTTTGACATGAAGAATTAATCTAACCAGAGATTTTTTATTGTTCTGAAAATCTGGCTTAGTTGGGTGATATGTTTCAGCTAATATCTCCAGTTACTAGCTCTTGACTTGTAACTTAAGGAAAATCAGTGGTTGGGAGTGGACAGGAAGCTTGTGGGTGTCTTGGTGGTGGTTTACATGTTGACTGTAACTAAAACTATTGTTGTCCTAGGAGGCTAACTTTTTAATATATATTAATAGTCATTACAATTATGAATCAAACCAACATCTCCTAGTGCCAAATTTAAAATTATATAATTATTTCAATTGCTTTATTATAAGACAGATGGAGAGCTTAATAGTCTCATTGCTGGTGCAGTTTTGTAGGAAGAGGCTTTCTACAAGCATTTCTATATTACTTAGGGGTAAGACAATTTGGAAAACAATGATGAATTCCAAGATAAAATATTGAGGGTATGTTACTAGAAGATCATCTTGTCATATTCTTCAGGTGGCGAGAAGAATTTGTGCTGCTAGGTTTAAAGTAGGCAGACCTTGCTTTACATGGAATGTTTTTGTTCAAGATGATATGACAAAAAGAGGCATTCCTTTAGCTATGTGGGAGGAGGCTGCCAAAAGTAAGAA
>PXIH01S0001648.1:15830-26862 GCA_003024985.2 Euperipatoides rowelli
GTTTTTACTGATAGCCTGAGGCATCTATCGCATCAGAAACCTGGAATCAAATGCGGTATAGGATTCGGTAGGCTGATCCGGAACAGAATTCGGTTGTTTGTTTACACTGGTCAATACTCGTAATGGCATCCGCATCGTTATCCGGAAAAGTGGCCAGTGTAAACGTGGCTTAAGAGACAGGCACAGAACTGATGATCATATATTGCCTGGTTTCCTAGACAATCAGCTAAAAACTAATACACATTAATTATAAATAACAGCTATCACTTCATAGTGTAAATATCACACCAACCTTTCATGATATAAATATTGGTAGACAATCCCAAAAATAGCGAATATCCAAACTAGCCACCGCATATGAAAGCCCAGTGAGCCATGCATTTCTTTCAATGTCAGCCTAAAATGAAATAAAAACATATTTTTATATGACAATAAAAAGTTTTCAATAACCGTTTAAAATAATGCTAATAAAAGCCAAAATACAAAATAAAAAGATATATGAGATTAGATCTGAAAACAAATTATTCGTTAACATTTTTTATTATTATACAATTTAGGGATATAGCCACAAAGCACAAATTCTACAAAGCTCAAATATGAAACATACAGGGAAATTTTAATTTAGTAGATGTTATAATAGATAAACTACAGAAACTTAATCCTGCCCACTTCAAAATGTCAGCTTAAGGACACCGCTCTCAACTTGGAATGTGGCAAACATTGGCTCTTAACACCATCGACAATCTCAATTTTGTTATCGATATTCCAGAGCTTTATTTCATATTTTTCATGTCATTNCTCTGAATTAATTGGCATTATATTTTATTTATAAAGTTTTTAATTTAAATTTAAATCATTTCACAATGTTAGAAAATTCACATAATTTTACACAATCCTTGCCAAAGAGCAACTTACTTATGAAATATCCTTAATATTGTAGCCCCCCCCCCCCACACCTAATATTAAGAATATCCACCCCAAATTTAAGGTCAGATGCAATTTTTTTCATAAGAATAATGTTTGAAACTGCTTAACAAATAGCAAACCATAGCCAATGGCTTGTCATAGATTGACCAAAAAGGAAGGGGGGGGGATGTGGAAGGTGGAAATAGATTATTTTAGAGAGTTTAATTTAAGCATAAAACAAAGTTAATAGTTAAAAATAAGAGTTTTGAATAGTTTGTTTTTTATTTAAACATGAATTAAAATAAGGAAATATGTGGTGTAATTCTAGAAATTAATAGATAATTAAATGAAAAAAGATTGCCCCGCCAGTAAAATTAAACATTTCTGGGCTGTCAGGCAGACTAATTTTCAAATTCTGTTTTATTAAAATATCAGACGTCAAAACTATAAAAAATCAATCAAGAAAAAAAAAGAAAAGAAAAGATGATTTTTATCACTTATAAAATGAGCTGTTTAAATTTTTGAGTAAATAATAATTATCATATTAAGTTTAGAAGAGTCTTGTCACATCTCTAGTCTTGCATTTAATTTACATTCATCTGGTACTTTTTTTATTGATATTAACACCTACTAATTCCTAATTTTTTAATTGTACATCATCATGGTATTCATTTGTATCATATGCTTTCTTCAGTTGCGGTCATGTGGATTGCACATGCTGAATCAAGTTTCCACGTTTACATTTTCCACGGTTTGGTTCATTGTAGTGTCCATATTCCTTACATGCAATGTGGTTTCCACCTTATACATTGCTGCTCTTGCTTTATTTCCTGGCCTTGGTATCACATCTCTTCTCATTTAAAGTTTATTGCCATGTGCTCCTTCTCAATACCAAACAATTTTGAGAAATGTGTCCGATTTTGTGGCAAATATAACATTCTTTTTAATTTGTGTGGCATTGTTTTCACGTTTTTTAATCATATTTGTTCTGATATATATATATGCTCCCTCAATTCATGTTGCACATCCCTTAAAATTTTGTTCCTTCCGATTTCTTCTTCTTTCAGTATTGTATGTGCATCTTCTAACGAAATATTCCGTCTCTGCTTCCGAGACCTACTGCTATATTTTCAAAGCTGTCCTTTAGGCCTCGTACTAAATAGAACACAACCCGTCACTGAATCACTTATCCTCCTAAAGTTAGCATTTAGAAGATATGCTTAGTGTTGTTCAATACCTGCAAAACATATTTTATTATAAGGTCCCTGACTAGTTTTTATTACAAAAGTGGGATAATAAGTTAATGATTTTCCCATTTATCCTCTCTGAAGCCCCATTGGAATTAGGCTTATAGGACGTTGTCAACTTTCTAGAAATTCCCAGTTGCTCGCACAAAATACTCATGACCTACCAACTGAGGATCTCTATCAGATACCATCACTTTTGAGCTCCAGTACTTTGTGAATATATTATCAATATAGTTATGAGCGATAAATTGCCTCCTGACTGGAAAAGGGTGATGCAAATGTCATTCTAGAGAAATGGTCGACAGCCTGTTAGTCGTTAAGAAAGGACCTAAAATATCCACATTATTTCCATGCAAGCAATTGTACTCTCTATGGGTTGTAAAGGAGCTTTACTATGAATAGTGTTACTATTCTGACATTTGTCTCAAGATTTAACATTCATGTAGCCTACATCCTTAAACATAGTAGACCATGTAAAAACTCTCCTTATTTTAGCCCAAGTTTTTTCATGCAAGAAATGGCACCAGAAATAGTGTCATGGTAATTAAACATGACTTCCTGTTTTAATTGGTCGGACACGATCGTCTGATAAAGTGGACCATAGTCATGCCCATCACTAACCTTTTGCATAATGATTTGGTTTTCTTCCATAATACATTCATCATTATATTCTCCTGCTTTTACTTTACTTGCAATTTCCCAACATTTATCATCACTATATCGAGTGTTAAACACTCTAGCAACAGATAAGGGAGGTCTAACCTCACCTACTGCATTTATATCAAAAGCCTTATCCTCATGTCCAAGTGACAACATATNGGCCATGGTATTCAGTTTTTCTGCAATATATTCAAATTTTATATTTTGTCTTGAATAAAAATCAGCTTAAAGTTCAATTGCTGCATAGTTGCGCTCTGCTTTATTTAATTTCTGACTACAGAATGCTATAGGCTGTAAATCTCCATCGTCATTCATCTGTTCAAGAACTGTGGCCACTGACACTAAGGATGCATCCGATTGAATTACAAAAGGCTTATTAAAGTTGGGATGAGCTAGCAAGGATGCTCTAATTAAACACAATTTTAACTGCTGAAAAGCTGTTTCAGCTTCAGGACTCCAATAAATTTTTATATTCTTTCTTTTTAACAAAGAATACAGAGAAGCTGCTATTTCAGCAAAATTATCAAGAAATTTATAATAAAATTAAGCTTGCCTAAAAAGCTACAAATATCACAAACTGTTGTGGAACGTGGGAACTCTTGCACAGCACATACATTATCATGCAAGGGTTTACATCCGTCATTACTAATATATGTCCAAAAGTTTAATGGAAGTTTAAAATAATTTACATTTGGATGGCCTTAAAGCCATGTTTACTTTCCTTACCCTCCAGCACATTCCACTATTTCCACATGTAACTAATTCATAACAATTTTAAGCATCCCACTATTCCAGCGTGATGCAATTATTTTTATTGTTAACAGTTTCATTCACTTAGTTTTAGCTTTTAATCACTAGATGGCACGGAAGAATGGTTTTCTAGTCAGAATTTCGTTACTGGTACATTATAATAATTTTTCAGAATATGTAATGTATTTCTTATGGGGAAATATTTAGAAATATTGTGAAATATTAATAAATTTTTGCATTATTTTTATACTATTGGCTAATTTTTATGTTCTGAAGTGGTCTTTTTCTATAATTAATAAGGTATTTTATATTGTGAACTGTTTTATAAAAAAAAATACAATTAAAAATACACATTTTTTGAAAGATTTTTGTCAAATAATTACGCAGCTGGAGGATTAATGCCTCAATTGGGAGTTGGAACCATTTTGTCAAAGAGTTAGTAGTATTCCACAAATTATTGAAGGTATGTAACTCTCAAGTCTAGATAGATTGTTGTATAGCTGAATTCTAGACATTATTTACAGTAGGCTAGCCTATATTAAGTTTATTTTGTAAAAATTAAACCTATTATTAACTAGTATTTTTGTATTAGTTTTATTATAAGCTACAAAATACGACATGGTGCAAACGTTGGTGGATTTAAAATTTTTTAAGAAAAAGAAATTAAAGAACTTCTAATGTCAATCTTAAAACTTTTATTACACAATTGAAATCTTTGTATTGTTTGATTGAATTAATTTTTTTTAAAAAAAAAACTAAATCTATTATAGCCTAGGTTGTAATCATTATTCATTCTAAAAAACTAACAAGATAAACATTTACTTCTCCCATCAAAGAAAAGGCTCAGCACTGGGATTAAAAGTAAATAAAGAAATGTCAAAATGTGGGGGAAGAGGTAACGTTTTATATTAGGCTATATAAACCGTATTAAAAAATCTTTACTATATTTAGTCTTAAGAGAATATAATTTCAATAAAAGAAGACATCTTACCACGGTGTATAGGACGCAGCTATAAAAATGTAAATGACAGCTCTATCACATATATGGAGGACGTCTTTAATTGCTCTGAAATAATAAAAATAATAATTATAATATATGTACACTTTACAGCATACTTTTATATACTACATGTTGGTTCATTTAAATTGAGGCTAACATGTTAAAATAAACGCTGGTTTGTTTATAACAAAGAGAGCGTGATTGTTTATTTAAATGAAATAAAAGGAAGGTAAGCTGAGCCTGGATTCCAATAAATTGAACTAAACTGCATAAACAATAAAAAGGCAGCATCTTGCTGTCTAAAAATGGGTAACATAAAAGCCCCATACAACTCAAAGCTGTACTATACTTTATATACTAGTGGGGCAGGTACAAACTACTTGAATTGACAAAGCAGCAACAAAAATAAATAAATAAATAAAATAAGTTGCTGAAATAACAAATGTCGTTCCAATGAATAAAACCCTGATTATGCAAGTTACATACTTAAATAGTAAGAACACAACAAAATGCCAAATAAACATGAATAAATTATCATTGATTTGCACATGACTGTTTTATGCAATGTTTACATTCTTTATAATTGATCAGGGTATATGATCATGGATTTCACTATTAAAAAATAGTGAAGCCGCAATTGAATGTTAAAACCGCATAAATTAAAATCAGTCACTCATTAAATGCACAAATCAAACTAGAGAAAAGAATAATAACTAAAACATTATTATACAATTTGTTATAGTATTGACAGTTATAAATGCTTCAATTTACAGTATTTTCAATGTTTATTAAAATTGTTTCACATAGGAATAATGTTATTTCTTAAATTTTGCCGAATTTCACAATTTTCCATTTATACAATCAAAGGTTTAATTGTTTGAAATTTAAACAACCAAGTCGAACTGTTAAATAAAATTTAACTGTTTATGAACTGCAATTTAACATGACAATAAAAAAAAATCTTGTCCAGACTTAGACCGAACAACCACTTTTGTCTTTCAAATTTATTGGTCTTTCTTATTTACAAACATTTTCACAACACAAAGAAAGAGGAAATATCTATCAGTGAGTTACCGTAAAACTGATATAGGCTACTGATGAAATTAATGAATGAACTCATTTAAAGACCAGTAGCAGATTAACCACTTAATGCTATCGGGTGTCAGTTTCACAACTAAAAAAAAATCAAGCTTGAAAATAAATGCGTGTTATAAACATCCTTCTTGCTGCTGTTATGCAACACACCTTAGCTGATGACATTATTTGTCAATGCTGATGTTGAAATATACCCAGGTGGCTAGTAGAAATATTTCCCTGGCGAGTGGAAAATTTATGTCCAACTATCAAACATCAAATGCTATTATTTTTATAATTAACTTAGACGAAAGGCAGAAATAATCTATAATTTATTCAAAATAATTTCTTTATTTACACTAAATCATCATGAGTAATGACAAATTTGCCATTAGATTACTCAAAAATGATTGACATTATAGTATAACCCCCCCCCCCCCCAAACACACACACTATGATTTTGTCACTGAACCCCTGGCCTCTAGTCACCCCATTCCCTCTGGCTAGTAGCTATTTCTGGATTTGTTTACCGCTGAGTATACCGGTACAGAAATTTTTATCAAGTAGAATTATTTAAATTTATTTTGAATATAGAATATTATAGGTATATTGGGGTGGAATTTTTTTTTTTCACTTGTCCTATGGACAACTGCTAAAATTGTTACAGAAATTCCAAATAATCCAGCACTAAACAGGATATATTTCAAACTAGTGGTATCACACGATAATGCGAGCACTTTTTAAAACATGTAGCTTTCAATGGGCGGCCACCCAAAGAAAAAAATTCTACTTGTGTTAGACAACGTAAACGCAGGAAAAAAAATTATAGAGCATGTTTTAAAACTTGGAGCTATACCTCGTGTAGAATTAACGTCACTTTTATTTAAAACACAAAGGTTTCAATGATGGGTGTCACAGATGACACAGTTACAGCCTATTGCTTGTCTTTCCATTTTCTGCCTGCACCAATTCATCAAGAACATGTTGCGAAACTGGCCTGTTCTGAGGTATAGTGTGTTTAAATGGATGAATCCATTTACAATTGTGTTCATTATTTTATTTTATTCAATTAAGTTAATAGAAGTGCTGAACTAACAAAGTTACCATAGAATATCATCAAAGGGTGCCCCAACAAATAAGGGTGCCACCCCTATTTCTCGGCAAAGTGCGCCATCATCAAACAAGTGTGCCATCACCACACGTGAACTTTTTAATCACTCAGAAAGAAACCCAAGCTGTGCCATGCAACTGCCCCCCCCCCCCCGGGTTATTACTTCATCTAAGGTTCAGGAGTGTTTCTATGTGACCCAAATAAGTGCACTGTTTGTAATACATTCTTTTAAAAAATTCTGATTCTAGCCAAACAAGTGCATTGTGGTAAATCTAAGGTTCACTAGCATGGAGCTAAACATTGGCATCACCCCCTTTTCCCCTTGAATGAATAAGTATGCATGTGCATTAATTGACATTCCACAGTATTTTACTCCTGTGTCGGCACTGTTAATTTATTTATTTATTATGAGATAGCAGTATCTTATTTACTTTAAGGGGTATCCTGGTCTGATATACTATTTTTTTTAATAATTATTCAAATTTAACTAAACTTTGGGCACAAATATATGTTGCTAAAATATAAGTATTTATAAAATTTTAGGTTGCTACTAGTTAATGTTGCCATGGAAACAACCACCATATTGGTTTTTAAAATAGTCATTTTGCTCCATTTTGAATGGAATAATTACAGATCATAGAAACTTGGAATAAAGTTTTATCTACTCTTAAATGTCTATATTAGTATGCAATGTTAGCATCAACAAGAGATAAGTACACTTTTACAATTTTTCGAAATTTATTCTTTAAATCATATATAACCTAAAAATGTATTTAAATGCTTCAAACTTTCTTATTGCATTCTTTGATTTATACTTTACCACCTGTACCCAAAGTTTCGGATCAATATCTCTTTCACAGGCAAAATATCGAAATAGCAACTTTCAAAATTTGTTAAAATTCAATTTTGAGATATTTCAATTTAAACATTTATTTAAATTTTACGTATGCTTGTAGCCATTGCTGACTCAAGTGGCAGTACTAAAATCTCTAGAGCATTTCTCATTAGTAAATATTTATTAATTATACATTTTTTTAAATTTTTTTTGTTCCAAATTTATGAAGAGTACTCCTCTTTTTAATAATTCTTCGTCTTTTTTTGGCACAGACAGACGAAGCGTCGGAATCTGCCATTTTGTTTACAGTTTGTTCATGACGTAACCAAAAATCACATTATTTCTTGTAAGCAAATTAGCACTCGAATTGTATATTTAGAAACATCATTATGACATCAGATTTAAATACCCTATGAATGTAAACGTTGTCTTCAAGGAAACATCACTCTAATTATATGACATAAACCACACTTTTTTTAAACGTCAGAATATAAATTCTTACTTTTACCGATAGAGGGAGAATTGTTTAAAAAAATATAAATGGCAGCTTCCATATAAAAAAAACGCGGTCTTTCTACCGTAACAAAAATACGCATTTTAAGGCTGGTTTTTCTCAGATTTTTCTTTTTTTTTCTTCTTAAAAATTAAAAGGTAGGGTTAACAAAATCAATCATTTTACACCTATTTAGAATTATTTAGGCAATAAGTTTGGTACCATTTTTTTAGAATAGAACAAAGCATTTAAAAAGGATTAAAACCCAAAACATAATTTTTTAAGTATTAATTGCTATAACAGACCCGTATACCCCCTTAAACTTGCAAACATAACTTTGTCTCAAACATATAATATATTATACAATAAAAATTACTTTGATATAATATCAATTAATAATATTTTAGAGTTAACATTTTAGTTTGTAGACGCATAAGCCTTCTACAAAATTAATAGTTTGTAAAAAGACGCAAGTCTTTTTTTTATACGGTAATTGATAAATAAACTTTTTTTTTTATAATTGATACATAAACTAACAGAAAATTGCCTTTAATATCCATTATCTTTAAATGTTACAATTTCTCAAACAATAATATTGCGATTAGGATTATCTATTTGATATGTTCTGAAAAAAAAAATATTCAAGCTAAAAGGAATCATACCAAAGAAATAGACCTAATGAAGTTTTTATTTACTTATCTGTATTCTATTTTTGAGCTGAAAAAAAATACTTTAAAGTCATGAATGAAACATCTATACGATTACAGCACCATATCGATTAATGCCATTTTATAATGTGCGTAACGTTTGAAGACAAAATTTAAAAACATAAGCTAATTGAATCGCTTTTCGATAATGCAAACTACCACTGCTCTTTCATTCTGTGTAGTCACAAGCTATGATTGAAACAAATTCAAATGTACTTTAATAGCNTTCACATGCACATTGACTAGAGCCCAACAGTCAAAAATAATGTCTAGGTGCGTATGAAAATAATACTTAAGGGACTATAGATGTTGATCCTAAACAGACAGGTGTTGTCAGTATGGTATCCAAATTATACGTGCCGCCTCCAATTTCACATTCCAGAATAGAAAAAAGTAGCATAGTTATGTAACACTCGTCCTGCGTGTCACCAAAAACATAGACATTTTTTTTATTCAACACGTGTTTCCACGAGCAAGTAATTGCAAGTGTGGTGACAGATTTAATGTCCATCAACCGTGACATTTTTTCACTTTGCAAATTTGTAACATTAAACATTTTAATAAATTAAGAATAGCATTTTTTTTCTCTCTTTCAAGTGTTTATACTTAATTTTTTCAAAATGGAGGTTAATTTGATATCACAAGTTATATTTTAAAACATCTGGCTTCTAATTTGGTGTCCTAACAGCCGCTATAGGCCTATATTGGCTAGCCACTATATGGTCCATATGGAAATTTATATTAATTAAACTACCATTTATCGGATAATCTAGCTACAAAACAAAAATGAAGCACGGAAATTATTTTTATTTGTAGCCTACATTATTTAATACCACAGTATGTACTGTGAGAAAATTTTATAAATTGATTTATTACTTTAGTATTTAATTGTTAAAATTATTAACTTAATGGGTAATAACTTCTTTTTCAAAAAACATCTCAATACACAATCTTTTAGCATGTACACTTTTCTAAATTCATTTTGTTTTGATCAGAAATACAGCCACACCCGTGAAAGTAACCTACTCACGGTATTACGGGCTATAATTTGATATCACAAGTTATATTTTAAAACATTTGGCTTCTAATTTGGTGTCCTAACATCCGAAATAGGCCTATATTGGCTAGCCACTATATGGTCCATATGGAAATTTATATTAATTAAACTACCATTTGTCGGATAATCTAGCTACAAAACAAAAATGAAGCACGGAAATTATTTTTATTTGTAGCCTACATTATTAAATACCACACTATGTACTGTGAGAAAATTTTATAAATTGATTTATTACTGTAGTATTTAATTGTTAAAATTATTAACTTAATGGGTAATAACTTCTTTTTCAAAAAACATCTCAATACACAATCTTTTAGCATGTTCACTTTTCTAAATTCATTTTCTTTCGATCAGAAAATACAGCCACACCTGTGAAAGTAACCTACTCACGGTATTACGGGCTATACAGTATACCAACCAAGTTAAGAACAAAACACTATGGCTAGCATATTCACTGTTATAGATTAAACATAGAAATATAAAGTTCTATTATATTATTTTATTATTTTCTATATTATGTGATTATTATATTTTATAAAATTAACGAACAAAGCTCTTAGCTTTATTCTAATGCTTCAATAAATTCTGTAAATTAAAGATTTTGTCTTAAAAAAATGTTTAACTGCCACTTTTCTCATAGAGATGTAGGTTAATCAACATATTGTTTGAGAGAGAGAATTTAATTGATAAGCCAATAAGATCTTGAAACCAATATTCAATAAATTGATTAGTAGCAGTTTTGAACTTCTGAAAAGCAGAAATATTCATGATTTTTTTTAAGTAGAAAATCATCTGCATTTTTTTCTTTTTAAAATATTTTTTTAATACTGTATATTTAAGAGTCCTATAAATGATGAGGTGAAAAATATAACCAATTTTCTATATTACAGATTATAATAATGCAATTCCTTGTAGATTACTGGAGAGACAAATTAAACATGTATTATAAACAAAAACAAAAGAAATCAAAAGATATTGTTTTCTTTTGATTCATGTATGATTTCCATCATTCATTTTAGAAAATTAGGAAATTCTATTAGGTTATCATATTTTAAAAGTAAAATAAACAAAAGAGGATGATACTCTCCAGTATGCCAGCTAGCCATATCAGTTAATAAACCATCCTCTAGGTGTGTGAAAAATAAGCTGATTTGTTGATATCTCTCAACCAGAGATCGCGTTAACGCATCTA
>PXIH01S0001649.1:24380-34468 GCA_003024985.2 Euperipatoides rowelli
CATAAAAAGAAAATCTAACCTTACTCCAACAACAACCATATTTACAAAATCCTAAAAAATAAATAAAATCTACTTTACTAACATTGCCATGCATCTTGTTCGTTGTCCTATCTAGCCACCATAGTTGAAAAAAAAAAAAAAAGTAAAGATCACATGCTCTAAAAACCCACGCATGTTCTCAAAATCAACAATCATTCAATTCTCGATAATTTGTCTGGATCTGACAGCCAATAAAAAAGGGGGAACTGTAAACTGTAATCTAGCCTACCTTATAATAAAATTAAATTGTTCCTCTTTCCTTTAAGACAAATAATACTTTATAAAAAAAAAAAAAAAAAAAAAAAACCTCTACTCAATCTTTTTAATAGATTCCCATAATACAATCTTTCGCATTATCACTAACAATGTNTTTTTTTTCTTCAAATTATAATAGAATAATAGTAGTAAATAAATTCTGTCGATTACTAAAAACAGATACAGTAATAATAAACTTGTTAATATCAACACAGTATTAAATTAAATTGTATGATCTTTTTCTTTAAACTGAAATATACTGTATTTTAGGATTAACAACAGTAAATCACTTGTCAATGAGAGTGTTTCAACCAATATTATTTTAAGATAGTCAGCAAAGAACTTCAAAAAGGTAAAGACATTTCTGCAATACATTGACTAATCTACCATCAGTGAAATTAAAAAAAAAAAGATTTGTCTGTTTGGTAAATTATTTTCTCTTTTTTTATAAAATATTTTTTTCTTATTGGTTAGTGTTGTATAATAAATGAAGTACTTTTATAATAAATTCTGTACTTAATTTAAAATCAGAAAATAATGACATGATTGTATTGAATCTTTGAATGTTTTTAATGAGTATTAATATTTGCTAATCTTTATTTTTGTGAATATATGATTGCCGCGAAACTCGCAAAAATATTGCTCTCGCGAAAAAATCCATATATACAGTATGTATATTTCTTCTTCACAGAAATTCAAAATAGGTTACATATTTACCTGAATGTAAATGTATCGAGTTAACATCTTCGACTTTACAAGCATCAGTATCACTTCACTGTTGCTGATATTCCATTTATGGATGTTTGAGCATGAATGGATCTCGTGGAATTCATGCTTTTAAGAAAATATTACCACAGGATCTTTAGACTAATGGCATTGATCTACGAGAGTGACTGGGATTGTGTTTTCAGATTAATACATGTAATATAAAAATGTCATGTTTACAATATTATTTGATGAAGCTTTGGTTTTGTCTGCTTAAATGTAGTAGAATGACAATAATTTATTGAGTTGACATTAATTTCAATGAGTCAATATATGTATTGATGTTTGATAGTGCTGCAAGACATGCCATCTTGTTAATTTGTATAAATAGATTTCTAAATATAACATCCTTAACACTTTTTTGATGCTCAGAATATTGCAAATATTTTATTGAACTCTAGTTTATTTAATACATTTGGAAACCTCAGAACAGTGGACTTATATGAATCATGAGGGAATTTTAGCTTTTGTTGGCATATATCTAGGTTAGTGTGTAGCCGGCCTATTTGACCTAAACCATAAAGTAGAATACTTTATAATGAATAATTGGAATTTATAAAAACAAAGCTTAGGATCCTTGTTAAATTTCATCAATTATTGTAAACTATGGCATACTGTAAATGTTTAATTTTTGAATATACCTATAAGAATAATGATAATGATGATGATAGTGGTGGTGTGATGGTTATGATGATGATAATGATGATGACAATGAAAGTGATGACGATGAAGGTGATGATGATGAAATGATGATGATGAAATGATGATGATGAAAATGATGACACTGGTGGTGCGGCTTTGGTGGGGGCAATGGCCATGACGGCCATGATGCGATGGACATGACAGTGATGGCTATAACGGCAATGGCCACGATGGTGATGGCCACAACATTGGCAGCGGCAATGATGATGAATGTCTAGCTTATACTGTCAATACTAATCCCTCAAAACTAATTTCTTTTGATTTAAATTTGAATTGCAATATTAATAAAATAATTCTACTATGTACCACAATTTATATATTATCCTTTTTTTTTAAAAAAAAAAAAGTCTATAAACTATATTAGTTTAAAATAATGTTTAGAATGAGCAAAAAAAGTCTATAAACTATATTAGTTTAAAATAATGTTTAGAATGAGCAATTACATTATTTTGCTTCCTTTTATCAGAAATACGATTTAACTCTCATAGAAAGTAGCACTGGGATATTTTTTGGTTCAACAGAATGGCAAATACATTTTTATTCATTAATAATTGCAAATTGGCAAAACAAAATTGAGCAGATCTGGATATTTGTATAAATAAGTATTAATTTAAAAATATTTCTAGTGATACTTTCACTTTAATTTATAATATAGATGTCATGTGTTTATTACAATTTGTTTTTCTCCATCTTTTTATTAGCTATTTTAAAATTATTTAATGATGTCAGCTATGTATAAATAGATGTTAACTCCAGTAAGATTATTTTTAATTGTAAAAAGATAATTTCGTAGGACTTATTTAAAAATACTGTTGAATTTGAGATATTGGTTACATTCATCTCATTCAATGCTTCATTGTGTTTGATCTGTCAGTTATGGATTACTGCATCAATAACCATGACTTCATTTATATTAAGCTAACAGTGTAATGAGACAGAAGATATCAGTGATGAGGTTTAGGACTATTGTACTTTTCCTATTATCATATCTTTCTTTTTTCCTTTCCTTGGATTAATGGAAATAGCAATGCGGGTCTGTTTTAGAGCATTTATAGAAAGTTATTATTAATATAATAAATCATTTGTGTAAAACTCCAATCGTGTAGCCTATATTTCAGCCATGCATAATTTTGTTTTTACTCTCCATTGAAAATACAAGAAAAAAAAAAGAATTAATATAAAACAGAATAATTCCTCATTTTGTATAATAGTGATGTTATATGTTGATAATAGAAATCAGTGGCGCGTAAACATTTTCCAGCTGGGAACGCTAATTGTTAAAATGAGTGACCCCAACACTATTTTTTCCAAGGGGGCAGGGGGGGGGGGAGGGTAATTAAAAAAAATATTAATCATTAATATATATTTTAAATTTCATCTCACCCCCCCTAGCCCTCAAGCTTCTCTTTTAAAGAATAAGCTAAACTGTAAATTAAATAGGGATAGTCAAATTTAATAAAGCCTTTAATTTTGTTTTAAATTTATTGAATTTATTTTTTGAATGAGAATCTTTAGAATGTTTGTTTTTCTTATAGGCCTAGATGGAATTCATCATTCAATTGATTAAAAAAAAAGATAGCAATACCGTTAGTATAGCATGCATAAGATTGGAAAATTATTCAGGTGATCACTGTAAAGTCAGTCAGGTTGCTAATCAAGAAGCTGAAATGTTAAATAATGGTCTGCTAAGTATTACCTTGGGCTAAAAAAACATAATTGGATTCATTTTAATTTTATTAATTTTATTTTAACAAATTCCAAAAAATCCAACATGATTCAAATTTCATAATGAGTTTACTCATGGTATCTTTACACTTCAAAGGATTAATTCTAAAATATTTTTTTTATTATTAAATGGTTTTATTTAAGTTGATTTCTCTGTCCTGGTGTCAAATCTTGCAATCAATTTTTAACCCACTTCTACTGAACCGATTTTGCTGAAATTTTGCAGACATGCTAGTTTCAATTGACAATACAATTTGATATAATTACTTTCAATTTTCACCACCAGTTGGTGCTGCATTCCATAGTTTTCATTTTCACAACCACGGGGCGGAAATAAAACCATGTGTGTTAATTTTTTTTTACACGTTTCTTGTTTCTTTCTCAAGTTTGTGACCCCATTCAATCCTGCCCCTCCCCCCTTTTGCAGAGGTCATGACTCACACTTTGTGCACCAGGGACCTAAACTAAAGAATTTATGCATTAGATTACTAATAATTATAGGAATAAAAACCCTTTTGGAGTACTATTTTGTTTCTCGTTTTTAAGAATTATAATTCAATTTTCTTCACAAGTGTTTGATATAGCAATGTTAAATGAAATTAGGGGAAAAAAATGTGTATATAGATAGGGGAATACCCGTTTTTTGAGGTGTGATTTGCCTGAAACATTTCTAGGACCAAAAATGAAATTAATGGTATAAAAAAGTCTTAACACCAAAGGACAGAAGTGTCTGCTGAGCAAACTTATTCACATGAATTACTATAGGATTGACTGTTTTTGGTTAACACTAAGGCTGATGAAAATTGTGTAAAATGCAAATATATTCCACCTCTTGATTATCGTTAGGGTTGGTACAGAGTTATTTATTGTTTAGTAGAAGTTAGTTTTTAGCATTGGGGTGAAGTTTAGGACTGTAAATAAAAAAAAATAAGCCTGCTAAACTATTTAGTCATGTGCTATGATTGTATTGGTAGTAATTCGTTCAGATAAGTTTGCTCCCCATACACTAGTTGTGTTATTTTAACCCTCTTCTTTTCAAGTTTGTTTATGAAGAAAGTATATTATCGATGCTTTAGTATGAAATTTATTGAACACCTCCCATATTCAACACTGCTCAAGGAAAAAAAATGAAATTAAAGCACCTTAATTTCCCTGGTTTTTGTAACAGTTAATCTGTAAAGCTATCTATCTGTCTATCTGTTTGTCTGTCTGTCGGCCACATTTGTCTGCCTGTCGTCTGCCTGTATATCTGCCTGCCTGCCTACCTACCTACCTACATACATACCTACCTACCTACCTATCTATCTATCTATCTATCTATCTGTCTAACTTTCTATCTGTCCGTCTGTCTGTCCATTCATCTGTCCATCCATCCATCTGTCCATCCGTCTGTCCATCCATCTGTCTGTCTGTCAATCCATCCATCCGTCTGTCTGTCCCTCCATTTGTCCATCCATCTGTTTGTCCGTCTGTCTGTCCATCTATCTATATGTTTGTCTGTCTGTCTGTCTATCTATTTATCTATCTATCTGGCTGACCGGCCGGCCATCTATCTATCTATCTAACTATTTACTTAAGATACATCTATTTATATTTTTATATAGGCTATTTATATTTTCATATTCTTATAAACTATTATTATTTTTGCTTTTTCTACTAGCCTACGGTACTCATTTTATTGTTATTAGTTATACTGCAATCACTACTATTAAATCTGCTTATATTTTAATTTTATATTAGTTTCTTAATTTTATCCTTTCTATATATGTTTTATTTTAAAACAATTTTATTAATTTCTAGATTTTCTACATTTAAGTCAAATATAGCACAGTCTGAAGTAATTATTCAAACTGTACAATTACAAAACAAAATAAGAAATAACCATATTACAAACAATCACATAGCTTACCCTTTATTCAAAGTCTTTATTTAAAATGGTTTTCAGTCCTTCCACTCTCACCCATTTCAAACATTCACCACTCATTACCCATCATCTCCTAGCCTTATTTTTCTATCCCATAGCACATCCAACTTCTGTTGAGTAACCGAAAACAAATCCTTTATATAACATTTATTTATAGTCTGCAAAGTAATCTCAAAGATTGATATTGCACCCTGACTCTGAAAAATCAAATTACATTTGTTAATCCATACTGCATATACTATGCACCAATAAAGCTTGTTAACCCTTAGAGCTGTTTTTCTATAGTCTTGCATCTGATTCACCATTATACCATATCTCACATGAATTCTACTCAAAAAGAACTTTGTTTCAATTCCAGTACTCTGACAACCCTGAAAAATATGAGTCATATTTTCATTATATGATTTACAAAATGGACAATATAATAGTCTTTAATTTTTAATATATTACAATTTGTTAATCTTTCTTTTGTAGGTAATATAGCCAATTTAGATTTCACAATAAAATTATGCATGTTTGGATGAACCTTTAATTTTTTCATAGGCAACAAACTTTATTATTCCTGTATGCATTAAATTTTATATCATTTAATCTGACCATCGTAGAATAGTCCTTGATCTTTACTTTATCTGTAGCCCCAATTATATTTCTAACTTTCTAATAGTTCTTATTTCATGAATCCAACATGTTATCCTTAATAAATAGCCTCATTTTTAACAATTTGTTTATTGCAGAATAATTATACACAACAGTCTGATTTAGTTGTTCCATATCAATAAGCCCTAATCCACCATTTTTGAAAGGGTTGGTAGTTCTTTAATAGGACAATATCTTATATTTATCGTACATAAAATACGGTATCAATCTCTGATATTACAAAACATGTTTTCTTTTCATTATATAAAACGGCATATAAAATATAAATTTTGGAACAATGATTGTGTTGACAAATTGCACTTTGCTTATCCAACTTAATCTCATTTGTTTAGCATTCTTTAATCTTTCAGCACTGTGATTCACTAATTTTTATATTGGATGATTTACCTTTGAGTAAAGTGTTTCTGTATTGGGAATTGTATTCCCAAAATCAACCCCAATTTTCCTTTCATATTATTATTATATATCTATTTATCAGTAATGTTGTATACATACAACTTCATAAAATTCACTCTCGATCCCGTCATATTAACAAATCTGTTAATTATTTGGATTGTTTTAGTGATTTCTTTTTTTTTATGTCAGAAAAATTGTTATATCATCCAGATATGTGATAACTTTCACTTCAGCTATTTTACCATAAAGTATTATCCCGTTAATTGAGTCTTGTATCTTCAAAACCAATTCAGTTATATATAGAGAATACAGTACCCCAGAAAGAGGTGATCCCTGTAAAATTGAGTATCTTAATGCTTCAAAAGGCGCACAGACTTTATTATTTAAGAAGTTAATCTTTTTATATTTTATCATTTTCATCATCAATTTCGTTATCTTATTTGTCCCAAGATATTTAAACACCAGAAACTGTAGATAATTTATATTAACTAAATTGAAAGCCGCTTGCATATCTAGCCTGATCAAGTACTTACTCCCTCTTTGTTTTATATCATTTACACTAAACGCCATCCATGTAAGCAACACTATGGCTTGCTGTATAGGTCTATTTTTAATTCCATATATATTACTTGGCAATACTTCTTGTACTTTTAATGCTATTCTCTTCATTATCATTCTTTGCATTATTTTCATATCACAGTTCATTAGCGCTATTGGCCTATATTTATCTTTTGTACATATTTCACTGCTATTTCCACTTTTTTTAGGAATCATCTTTATCAGAACTCAATTTTCCAACATGAAAAAAATCTTTCAAATCATCATGGTCTAACAAAAAGTTAGCATAATCTTTCAATAATCGCTTGTGCCTTATAGAAAGCATATGTCATTCTATCTTGTTCTGGACTGGATCCTACATTGACCCCCTTTAATACCTGTTCTAGTTCAGCAAGTGTAAAATCATTATTCTGAATCTGATTTTGGCTCTGTAATAATTTATATCATTTTTAGTTATAAAAAATTTATACATCTTAGGCTTATAGAATTGATTATATTCCAATACATTATTTTTATCTTTAAAGGTCACTGTAATTGGCTTAAATATTTCAATTGCGTTTGATTTACAATAATTACTTGTGGATCTGTGTATACTTTTTCATCTATCTTTATCACACATTATATATATTGCCTTTTCTTTTCTTTTCTTTTCTTTTAGCCATTTAATTCCTACCTATTATTGAATATACAGTGTCATACAGAATTCCTTATTACATTTATTTATGACATTTTTCTTATTTTGTACTTCCAGATATTCAATTCTCAGTTTTGTTTTTTGAATCTCTGTATAGTCCACTGCTCTCACAATGTTTTTATTAATCTTGTTATATAAATATTTTAGTTCTTCATCTTTTATTTCTATTTCTATTTTTATTTATTTGTATTTTTAAACATTTTTCAAACATTTGTTTTTTAAATATTTGCCATTTCAAATTATAGTCCATCTCAGTAATATCGTCTTCTATTTTGCTTAATTGTTCAGACATCATTTCAGATACATCCTGCCCATCCCATAATGGTATCGATGGTATTTTATACAATCTATGTGCCAGTCATTACCGAATATTTTGCATTCAAGACACAGATCCTAAAATGGACAAACTACAATTTTCATTTTAAATCGGTATCCAAGTGACATAGATACTATTATTCTGTCTAGTCTATTGAAGATTTTAAATCATATCTTGTGCTCACAAAATCAAGATGCAAAATCTTATCTAAGTCATACAATTGGAATTTCTGCATGAATTCCTGTAATTCTCTTTCTTTTGATTGATAATTATTAACGTTGAAGTCCCCCAACACAATGAAATTACTATTGATATCTTTCATATATTTTTTTAATGTCACATAAAATGCTTTTCTCTCCTTTAATATTTTATTGGCATATGAACACTAACGATCTTAATAACTTTCTCATCAATTTTTGCAGTGACTGTCATAATCATAGAATTAACAATTTCTACATTTATTACCTGATGAGCAGCAGTTTTATGCACAAGAAATGCCATACCTGAGATGCTACTTGCATTTCTATTTTCAATAACATTATATCAAAATTTTGCATTCCTCCATATTTTCTGTGCGTCGGATAGCATTCTTTGAGTTTCTTGCAAGAATACAAACAAAGGGTTATCTTTAACTATATTATTCAAAATTATATCAGCTTTTTTTATATTTCTAAGTGATCTTACATTAACATTCTTAATTGTAAATGAATTATTAAAATTTCCATGTTGCACGCTGAAACTTTACAAACCATAACAAATAAACATTTTTATAAACACAATAAGTCATATTACGATTGAATGTAACCTTTTTCTGACATTTATGTCTTATTTTCTATGTGGGGCTTTATCTATCGCACAATCACTATCAATTCTAGATTTTTTAACAACGTTATTATCAATACTGTTTACCTTTTGCTTAAGAACACTTTTCTTTTTCTTTGCCTTCTTCTTAAAATTCATCGTCTTTAGAGTATTTTGACTCTTGCTCCACTTCCATTTCACTAGATAAGAAATTATTATTGTCAATTCCTGCTGTGTATCCTCCAGAATGTCCGGCAATATCTCTGGCTGCTCCTTTATGTCAAAGACTTGATCTTGTTCTTCCCCTATATTATGCAGCTTCTCTGACTGCTGCTCCCATTGCCCTTTTACATAAGCTTCAAAATTTTCTTTTTCTCTATTTCACTCTTTAGTACTCTGATCTTCTTGCATCTTGTCATCTAAGTCTTCTTTAGATTGACTCGCTTCAAATAACTGGGAAAATAGTTTAGTAAAATTCCGCCCACTACAATTATTGTATGTTCTCCTTCATAATACGTTCTGCAGTTTTTACAATAACTCATTGGGCATTCAACAGCCTTATGTCCCTGATGTACACATACCAAGCAAATAGGATGCCTGCCCCTTATTGTTATAAGAATTCATTTTTGTTTATTTCTATTAGGTGTGGTAGGTCATCTATTTGTAATCCTTTTGTTGCAGTTATACTTATAACATGTGTATCCATTTTGAAGTCATTGTCTATTTTCAATTGTTCATTGCTAAATGTACAGTATATATAAATATAAATTTACTTAATTCGTGTTTTAACATTTCATAGTTGTCCTCCAGTGAAAACCAGGCACTTCATAATCTTGATCAAAATTCACAAATCTATACCAATATACTTGTTATTCCTAGGATAATAAATACTCATTAAACTATCCTTTCCTGTAATCTCCTTCACTATTTTACTCACGTCTATGTAGGTTTCTTGTGTTTCACTATATTTTGGTTAATTATATTCCCTTAAGGACTGTGTTATTAAATTACTGTATATGTTCAGATTAAAATTTCTAGGGTTAGTTCTCATGATGATAAAGGGCAGCGTACTTAGTAAAAACCCAAAGCAAGTTGTTAAAGCTAGAGAGAAAAAAACATTCCATAACTGCCCTAACCTGGGATTGAACCTGGATCCCCAGCATGTCTAAGGTTTAACAATCCAAGTTCTCTCACTGCTTTATTAGTAATTTTTTATTTAGTTCTTTTTATGCCTCTTTTATTTTTACTTTATATAT
>PXIH01S0001651.1:24166-37936 GCA_003024985.2 Euperipatoides rowelli
AAGTTTTTAATAATATTTCTTAAACATTCTTAGAGATTATATTTTTTAATGCAAATAAAAACTGTTACTTGTGTTTGTTTTGAGCTGCCTTTGTAAAAACCACCGAATGCAAATAAAAAAATTCAGGCTTTGAATGATCTACATTTTATTGGTCTGAAAACCACACCACTAATATTACTAGAGTCCACGCAAGATTTTTCAGGCAAGATTATAGATGTGCCGTCAGCATCGAGATTTGATACATTTATTGATACATATTGCAATAAAAGTCGAATTTTGATGCATTTTGGGACTGAATAAAACAAATTGATTAATTAAACAAGCATTTGTTTTCCAAAAATACACATAAATCAATGAAGTTGAAATAGGCATTGATAAACCACTTTAAATTGATCTTCAATAACGCAAGTGGTTCAGAAAACACATTAAAAAAAAAAAAAAATTCCCATAGGGCCTGCTTAATTTGTTTACAGAATTATTATTCACCATTTTCCAGCACTGGGGCTACCCAGTATCGAACCTTGATCCCTTATATGCACAAACTCCCGATGTCTGAGGCTAACCACTGGATTGTAATGAGGTCATAGTTGTACCCCTAATTGAAATACAACTGTGCCTAATCACAAGCTACACACGGCAGAGGTTACCAGTTTGCATAAGCTACAGTATATGGCTACAAAGGAGATTTGGAGTTTGCTCCACAGTTATATACATTATACATGCCAATAACTAATAATACTGACCACAGATAGTATTAGCTTATTACCCTTGTATATCATATCATTATCCCCTAACTAATAATGGCCAAGTGTGTGTGAGAGAGAGAGAATGAAAAGTGCTTTTCATAACATTAGGCTAAGGACTATGCTAACTAGCCTTACCCAAAGAACTGTAATAATGATTGTTTGCTTATCCTAAGAACTCTTATTACAATAATATATCTTACCTGTGAACTTTCTGGTATGACTAATAATTATCACTAGTGCTGAAACTGTTACCAGCAAATAGTGCCAAGAACATGGCTGCAAAGAGCATGGATGACAATCCACCATATTTGTTTTTGTGACTTGTACCATCCAGTTACTAGCAGGCAGGGGGTTGGACTACCACCAGAGTGAGGCTGCTGCCAACCTGAGGCTGCAAAACCATTTGCTGACCAAATAAGGAGTTATCCCAGGAACTTTGGGGCCTGACTTGTCCAGCCAGGGAATTAGGATTTGCTTGGCTTGGCCATTGGTCACTGGGCTGCAGACTGATACAAACCTACAGTATAGGAGGCAAAGTAAACCCTTAGCTGAAGGAGAAGAAGCATTTCCTGAAGCAGGCTGGGGAAGGAGCAGCCATTACTGGAAGACCTACCAAGCAGCTTATGCAGATATCCAGCTTCCAGCCTGCTACCTACAGTATGTGCAAGGCTACACTCATAGCCAGATGTACCCCAAAGTAAGATCCAACTATTTTTCTCATCTCAGTCAGCCATGTTCTCCCAATAACTAGCACTACCACCATATAATTCTCTCTCACCCCAATACGTCCCCAACTTATCATAACCTAGGTTATCATTTTTCTTACACTAGTGTAATAGTTATTCATTATTACATACTGAAATATTTTGTGAGGAGAGAGTCCTGTGACCCTAATAAAATATCATGATTTTTCTAACTTACTCCTTTGTCTGTGTTGCTCATTACCCTAGTCTCACCACTGCATAGATTATTTTGTGGAGGTTCCCAATAGTCATTCAGCCAAACTGCATAATCCCAAGACCCATCTTATCACAGGAACACCGGAGCAGTACACAAGACCACTTCAATTATTTTACACAAATATCATTTGATTTTATGCCAGATAATATTTAAGGCAGCTAGTTAACCCGGCAGTCGTCACGGTCTGAAAGTTACATGAGTAGTCGCGGTGTATCTGTGAGATACATTTGTATATACGTGTATATGTCAAAATATATAAGATATAAAAAAAATTAAATAGTATTCTTTGTTCTTTTTTTTTATCAGGAATTTTAATATATACTGTATATATAAACNCTGAACTTTTTTCTAAAAGTCGGTTATAAAAAAAAGCCAGTTCTTACATTTTCTATTGCCGCTTCTCTGTCGTTGGAGATAGAATTTTTTGCTTTTTATTTTTGAAATCTGCATTAAATTCTGATTTTAAAAATGTATAAGTTTATTTCTAAATGTTTTTTTTTTTATATTTGTATTACGCTACCTGAAAATCAGAAAGTTACATTAGTAGTCGCGGTGTATCTGTGAGATACATTTGTATATACGTGTATATTTAAAAATATATAACAGATATAAAAAATACTTAAATATTTTTTTTTAATCAGGAATTTTAATATAAGTGTATATATTAAAAAAAATCCAACAAACAGATGAATTTTTATCTAAAAGTCGGCTGCATACAACAGAAACCATTATACAGCTCGTATTTACTGTATGTACAAATAATACATTGTTAAATATTTCAAAACTGTCTATAACAGATACAAAAAAACTTAAATAGTATTTTCTGTTCTATTTTTTTTATTTAAAAATAAAGTTGCCCGTCATTAACAGATAATCTTTATTTTACTCATTTAATACCTTAATTTTCTAATTTAAACTCTAGGTTGATAACACCTCTTCTTCCTATCTTTCAGAAGAGAGACAAGTTGAAAAAGAGGCTGAACAGCTCAAGCAGCGAACCCATGTCGCCAGCTTGGCTTATACCAAGAATACATAGCAGCTCAGCCAACCTACTGAGCTACTCCACCTTGTTCTATTTTTGTCAGGAATTTTAATATATAAAAAAAATCTAACAAACAGATTTTTATTTATGATTTTTTTTCTAAAAGTCGGCTTAAAAAAAAAAAAAAAGCCAGTTCTTACATTTTCCATTACCGCTTCTGTCGTTGGAGATAGAAATTTTTTGCTTTTTATTTTTGAAATCTGCATTAAATTAAATTCTGATTTAAAAATGTATCAGTTTATTCCTAAATGTTTTTTATATTTGTATTACGCCACCTGAAAGTTAAAACTTACGAGAGTCATCGCGGTGTATCTGACAAATAAAATCAAATGCTAATTGACAGATGAAAAAACTCAGTAATTTAGGAGCAGTAAAGGCTGTATAATATTCTAGTTCAGCGCATTAGCTAGAAATTAATTTTTGAAAATTATGTATCTCACAGATCAGCGATGACTGCCGGGTTAATCAGTCTTCCTGTTAAGCATTTCAACCTATCACTACAAGTACTAGTGTTTGGGTATCAAACTTACCATTCCTTACGAAGCTCGCCGTTGACTGGTTAATGGTTGGGCTGATGGAAGTTGTTTCAATATCAAAATTGATAAAAAAAGTATATTACACCTCTCGAGTATTAAAGGACTTGGGGCATAGTGAATTTCACACGTAGTTGGAGTTAGGGTTCGGGGTAAGGTTAGGACTCTAAACTATAAATACTGTCCTAAACAAAATGTCATCACTGGTCTCTTAATTAATGTGGGAGGGGTAAGGACTTATAAATATAGGGAAACGACGAGCACCTAGAAACTGGAAAGCCTAAGACCCATTTATTCACAATCAAGATTGATAGCAGCGTTATTTTTAAATTTACAGTCCTCACCTTACTATTACCCTGAACCCTATGTGCTACGACATATTAAATCCACTAGGCTCCAACCTTACGATAATCTAGAGGAGAAATAATCATTTTTGGTTGATTTTGTCAGCCCTTTCCGTAATGCCGAAGATACATGCGATGTTGAAAATGCAGTAAAAATGGGACTTAAGCCTTCCATTTTCTAGGTACTTCTGGGGAATTATGGGATATGGCCAATGAGAGATTGTATTTACTTCATAGATTCCCTGTATAAAAGGGGTCCTGGTACTGTGTAACAAAAATATATGTGTGGGAACCGAGGGTTAAAAAAAAATTATTGTGAACATAATTATTTCAAGAAAAAAAAGGATACTATAACTTTAGGATAAAATTCTTTATTTAATTGTAGGAAAGTCACAAATTTATTTCTTTTCTTGCACAAAAAAAAATAATTGTAAATTGTTATATAATATACATTTAACTACAAGAAGTGAATTAGTATATACAGAATAATAATTGGATCAATTTATATAGATTATACTGCACAAATATTTTCCTTTTCAAATAATACATACACATTTAAAACTAAAAAAAAATATCTAGTGATTATCTCTTCCTCAAAATCATTACTAAAGCCAGGGTCAAGAGCAATCCAAAATTTCAATGAATTTAAAATAAATTCAAGATTCATTTATACTTAAAGTCCCCGTTGCATTAAAAAAAAAAGACTTCTGCTTACGATTGTGCATATTCTTTAATCTGGCATAAATTTAAAAAAAATGAAGGTTTGCATTGTCATCCATATTCAATTATTTGCATAAGATAGTTTTCTATTTTTATGCAACGGAGACCTTTAATAAGCTAGATTTGAATAAATGATTCCGATTTGCTTACTATCACTAATGAACAGATGAATCGGATTCTTTTAATATATGACCAGATAATATATAACATATTTTTATTAGCGTCTGGATCCCAGATGTTTTTCCTCGAGCCCAAAATGAGCCAATCAGAGACCGGCTTGCATTCTAGTTGCAGTATAGTGTGTTATTTTGTTTATTACTTATTTTTTAATATGCTCTAATATTTAGGTTGGAGTTAGGGTCAGGGTGCGGTAAGGTTAGTGATCCTTTAATTGGCTATTATATTCCAAGTTGGAGTTATTTTATTTTTAAGGTCTAGGTGCGGTTAAGGTTAGTTTTGGGCTGGAGGAAAATGCATATCTGGGATCCAGATGCTAGACTATTTTCAAATATAATTTAAAAAAAAAAAAGACTCAAAAGTATGTTAATTTTTATTGGAACTACAAATTGTTTTTTTTTTTTTAATTATTGTGAAGAAAATAATGGGAATTTAAAAAGTTGAGACAAATATATAAGAAAGTTATGAAGTAAATCAATAAACAAGCCAAAAAAAAAATGTATTTACAGTATACACTTAAACAAGAATCTCAATGGGACTATATTTTTATTTTTAAATAGTCATATAGCTTTATTACGAAAAATTAGTCGTATACACAATTATATCTATAAACATCAAGGGTCAGCACGTTTTCCAGAAGAAAAAAAACCCTACAAAGTATGCAATTTTAATATTTAATCGAATTTCATTTTTCACCAATAATTTTTTTTTTAAATAGAAAACTTTAAACCAGTGGTCTTCAACCTATTCCCTACCGCCCTCTATTGGGCGATCAAGCTTTCTTGGTGAACGGTGAGCGTTTTTATTTATATTTTTTTCTTTAGTTAAAGTTTAGCTAAAGAAAAAAATTACAATTGTTTTGTTCTCCCCTCCATATATTTAATACATTGCAAACAACTTTGTGAGTTTGTATCGATGGAAGTTCAGAAATTCATTAAATTTAAATTATCTATATATATAAACATACGTAAAGTATAAATAAAAAGACAAATTTACATATTTTTTTACTAACACCCCACTCTAAAAACTGCGCACTTGCGCTATATTGAGTTACTGGGGTACCGGTGGGCGGTAAGAACATTTTACCATCAACAAACATACAAAAGTGGGCGGTTGTATTAAAAGGTTGAAGACCCCTGCTTTAAACGTTGATAATACTTAAAATAATGTAAAGTGCAGTGTTACAATTAAAAAATAATTGTTTTACTTAACCGTTAGACTACAGTACTAAAAGTGGGCGAAACCTTGTCCCATTTTACCGCGTTAACATCTGCGCATTTCACTCATTTACGCCAGAAAGAGCTCAAAATGATCAAAATCGATCAAAAAAGTATTATTTTACCCTCCCCTTCCTGCCTGATGTCTTAAATACGTAGTAAGATTTAGGATTCAGGGTAATGATAAGGTTAGGGCTGTAAATTTAAAAATAAGAGCCGCTATTAATATGATAAATAGGACATGGTTAAGCCGGTTACGCCCGTTTCTAGACGCTCGTCAGTACTAAGCCTCAATCAAATGCTTGACTAATAATTTTAAAAGTGTGGTTTATGATTAATATCAGGCTTTTAATTGTGAACATAAGCTAAAAAAAAGGAAAGGATAATAAAGACTGAATTCTATATTACCATTATTTTATTAATGCAAACAAATACTCAGTTGAAACCATTTCTGTAAAAATTTGCATAAAAACTTAAATACTGTAAAAAGTTAAAAAATTTATCCGGCAAGAGTATAAGCTTCATTTTTATTAAAATGTAGAACTGTAGGCTAAATAACTACAACAGGAGAATTTGCAATTTTTCAATACAGAATAGTAGATGTAAAAAGGGAGTTTTTTTTTGTTTGGATTTCATTTGTATTACACTTTATTTTTCGTAATAAATTTGTATTTCGGTATAAATGCTAAAATTAAACACCATGAGATTTTTGTTTGAACCAGAACTTTATTTCATTAAAGCACCATTTCATATTAAATTATTTTATAATGAGACAAGATTATTATCATCTCATTTTTTTTTAAAAAAAAAAAATTTAACTTTTAAACATACATACTAATAATTAAAAAAAAAAAAAATCTCGGTAGATTAGGATTACCGGTATATCAAACTTATAACCATCAATACAAAATAATTTTATTAAAAAGCTTTTTTTTTTGTTAGTGTTAAAAAGGCAATAAATATTCAATTTACATATTTTAAAAAAAACATTATAAACATGACAATTTTTTAAAAAAAATTGCAAATAAAATAATATTTATATAAATAAAGAAAAATGTACATTTTTGCAAAAATGGGTTCTTTAAATTATGTGACTAAAAAGAGAAATTAATAATTATTTTTAAATATGTATCAAAAGTCGTACAGCATATTCCACCTTTTTAAACGTTTAAAAAAAATGTAATGTTAGTGCTACATTTGTACCGACTCGTATCCCCAAATGTTCACATTTGTGTGTTAAAACCACAATTATCCACATTTTATACTTTGAGTTTAATAATTTTTATATACTTTATGTTCGATATTATTTGAAATCAAGTTGTACACCATGTAAAAAATGACAAAAAAAATTACAGTACTGTGGCTGAAGGTATGAAAACCCACACTTGATATAATATAACCTTCCAATTATAAAATCTGTAGTTCTACAGCACAAAATTTTAGATACAAATCAGCACTAAATATTTTGTACAGATTTTATAAAGTCATTAAGTTGTGTATGTTTCATGCGGATATTTCAAATATACAGTATGTACTGACATGTATTTTTCATTGATCTATGCATAATCACACACAAAATTCTCAAATTATCTAGCAAAACAAAAACTCACCATTTTAACCCAACATTTGGACAAAAAAAACTCAGATTGGGGTCCAGAGCACAGATTACAAAGTATGGTGGTAGTAGCCTACATATTACTATTTTTGTTGTAGATCTAAATTTATTGGGACCCTATTCATTCATTTATTTTAAATAATAAATAGACATATTCAAACGACAATCAAGTTAGTATTCATGCATCTTTCAATCCAGGGTAACTTATCACAAAAATATATTCCATTTTTAAATATAATATTTACAATTTGATTTTATTATTACAAACATAGCATCACTTTCAATTGGGTATCTTTCTACGTCAACCTTCAGTTGGGAATTTACTTTAAAAAAAAAAAATATGAGCATTCATTTACAGTACAGTATATCAAAAATATATTGAGGAAAAAAAAGGAATGATTTTCTTTTATTTAAAATAATAAGATAAAGTTTTGAATTTTTTACTTCTTTTAATAAAAGAATTAACGTGATGGAATATTAGATACAAGTTAACAATTTTTTTTTTTGCTGGGTTTAAGCACAGGTTTTAAATCTAGTGGAAATTACTAATCAATAAAGTGAGGAAAATTAGCAGCGCGAGTGCAGGAAGATATTTTAGCAATACCATGTAATTTATAAATATTCAATATATTGTATATAAGTGCAAACAGTATACTCTATATAAATATACAGTATATACATTATATATTTAATATATAATATATACATTATTATGCTGTATACACTGCATATAGTTACAGTATATACTATATACTTTTATAATAAATCTCGTTATAGATTGCTCTCTATGCAGATCTGGTGTTTTGTTTTGTAAACCACTACGTGAAAATATTTGTTAATTCCAAAAGTTGATTATTTCCGCATGAAGGGGGGAGGGGGGGGGGCAGTGCTGCACTAGTAAAGTCGTTGACTTGGATGCAGACAGCGTTTCTTTTGTGCCAGGCACCCTCACTACCAACATCAGCCATTAGAAGACATTATAGTATCACCAAACAGAAAGGCCGGTTATTTATTTTCTATAAGTCAACCATCTTTACCTCATTCTTGTATGCCGGCATATGCTTCCAAGAGCTACCAGGCACTCTGCGGTGTACCTGTTTTTGCGGTGTTATATTCTTTACTTAGATAGTACCAAGTATTGATATTGTTTTAGTCCGAGTTAGACTCTCATTAAATAATTTATTTACAATATGTCAAACCCACTGTGTTGGTGGTTCTTCCTACAATCTTGGTTAACTCAACTGGCTGTACTGTTGTCTTTGGCACTGATGTTGAGACTTTGTTATACTGAATATATGCAGTAAGTAAATATTGTATCTGGTTAGACACTACAGGTAATTTAATTGTTAAAAGTTGTATTACATACAGTATGTTTAAATGAGGTGGTTATGTAGCATCATGCAGGGCCTCTAAAATTCTAGCAGGGGGTACATGCATCTTCGGGCGCCCCTTACAGATTTAATAAGCTTCATTGACATTTGTTGACTCATAGACAAATTTGATAAGCTTTTTTTTTTTTGGTTGACTGGACAATTTGTTAAATTTAGGCCGGATTAGGACATGCCCTCCTTAAGTAAGACGGGTGGCCATCCTAGCTCCTGGGCCCCCTTATGGACCCTGGGCACAATGTACCCCTGAAACCCGCCCCCCTCTTCATATACCATGGCATCATGTGTAAATTAGTTAGTTTGGTATAGGACCAATCAAAATCAAATTATTCAGACAGTAAGCCATAATGGAGGCTTCCCTGATCCAGATTTATTTTGAGTATCTCACCTGTTAAAATACATTTAAAATATTCTAGCAAACCAGGTGTGGTTGATGGATGCCTGTAAAGTAATTACCGACCCTACTCTGCAGTATTTATTAATTATTCACCTGTAGCCTATTCGAAGCAAATCACCTAATAGATAGTCTTGTAAAATAATAGTAGTGTTATAAAATAGCCAATATAAATAGTGTAAAGTATAAAATTATAAAGTAGTTTAGCTTATCATTATCACTCATTGCTTTCACAATGCATGTTCATAAAAAACTAAATAGTGGGTATTTCAAACATGTTAGGTGGAAAAGTGTTTAAACTTAACACTGTATTTAATCTCAAATGGTACTGATTGTAACAGCATAGTAATACTGTACAGTGCCGGAATTATTATTTTCAAACTATGTTGATATGGAATCAAGCTTAATAATTTTACATTTTTTATATATATTTTCTAATAATGCCTTATACCAAAAATAATAAGGGACACCATGTCGTTATTATGAAAAAAAAAAAATGCCTCTTTTCGATGCTTTTAAATTACAATAAATTATTTAAAGTAGAAAATAAAAGCTTCAGTATTTGAGATACTTAGTTTATTCTGACAGAATTTTTAGCACTGTACCTTTTTTTATATACCAAGGGTGGCCAAACACGACTGATTGAACCTATGGCCATTTACGGTAGATCGCGAGAGTAACAACAATTGTATTCAACTTACAAGCAATATAAATTACTGAATTAAAAAAAAAAAAGCAAAGCTCTCCGACTCGACGCTCCAGCGACCAAGGGGGTCACTAGTTCAAATCCAAGGAGATCCCTCCTCGAATTAGACATTGTATGACGTTTTTTTTCAATTTGTAAATTAATTAAGAAAAACCCGTTACGTCTAAATAGCTAAGGGGGATGATTGCATAATCTAATTATAGTAAAGAGAAAGTTTGGTCATGATGTCCGTCACACTCCTCGGCCAGCTGCTCGGCCATCTTCAGCGAGCCGATGACGCCCAAAGATGTTTTCGCTCTATTTTCTGTCAATAGATGTCGCTGTATCCGTCATTTTTGATGGGCTTTTAAACTAATTAGTCTATAATGAGCATGCGTATATATATATTAATATATAATATTAGTTATTAGTTCCGGTTAAATAATTGCAGCTGATCGTTTTAGCGGTAACAATTATAAATCAATCTTAATGTTTATCATTATAACTTATGATTATCATTATAACTGGATTAATAAATATATTAGTTATCTTGTAAACGTATCAGTATTTAATTAATACACAACACCCACGGGGTTTTTTTTAAAAAAAAAAACAAGAAAATGTATATTCGTATGAATAGTATTCTAAATAAACATTGTTTATTTGTTAATACTCTTCAAAAAAATTTAATTTAATAGAAATTTTATCATGTGACACACAACTAAACACCTGTACGGAATTTATTTGCTTTGGACATAAAAACCTTTTTTATTAATTCCATAATTATGACTGTTGTTGTTAAGGAATCTAGTGATGCAAGACAAGATCTTAAAACGGAAAAAGTGATTGATTTGATTTTCAATGGACATTAAAAATTAGTGAAAATCATTGTTCTCTTTGGATTATGAACATTATCCTTTCACTAGTTACATTTATTGGAAAATCTCCAGTTTATAATGACTATGACAAGATATTTCATCGGACTAAATTCCATACTTATAGAAATGGAAAGAACTGTGGAATTGATTTTGGTGTTATAAGTTATATTTCCATAAAAAAATAGATGATTTTTATTTTTTTAGTTATAATTGTTTTATGTCTATTTTGTGCCTTTTTAAGGCTCCTAATCGAGGTTATCATCGAGTATTTGGTATTGTCATTCTATGTACTGTATATACATCATATTTTATTGTAGAGCCTGTTAGACTCGTCTTATTTAAATTTTGATGTTTATATTATGTAATCTATTACACTGGAACTTCTTGTAGTGTAATTTATAACTTTTGCACTGGAACTTTTTTGAGTGCAAATTGTTTATATCTTTGATATATTTAATTCTGACCAATTTTAAATTGGTCATATTTGAGTTTGTGGTTTTTAACAAATTTACAGTAGATATGTTTCTAGTTTATATGATAGATAAGTGTTTACATAATGAAACTTATTGAGTATGATTCTAATAATTATAGATTGTAATTTATATGTTTGGAATTTTTAAATTACATACTGGAACTTTTTGGAGTATGTTCTGATCATCTTTATGTAATTATAATTAATGTCTGTTTTTGAATTATTAATAATTAAATTATATTGGTGGGGTGAAATTCCCCTCCCAAAAAAAAAAGTACCGTATAAATAAAATTGAATTACATTGAAGTTATACAATAATGTAATTGTTTGAATAAATTTAATTGATATTAAAGTGGCATCAAATAAATATTTTATTTCATTTTGAAATTGTATTATAAAATAGTGCATCATAAGTAAATGCTTCTCTGGGGGAAGGGGGTCTGGGGCATTGTTTTAACGTGGCTTTAGTCTGTCATTTTGAATTTATATTCGAAACTTAAGCAAAATATAAATTTATTACTATTATAATTATTGTTATTTTCACCCACCCCTAAAAAACTAATTATTTATTTTTATAACAAAAAAAAAAAGGTAAATTTTTAAATTTTTCAAATAAATCACCGATAAAATTAAATATTAATTTCTTTTTACATATACAGTACAATTTTGGCTGAAATATGTTGTCAAGCTTATAATTAATTAAGACAGAAAGCAATTAATCATAAGAATAGTAGAAATAGAAAAGATTTAGACTAAAGATGGGTCGTAACTTACGTCACAGTTTCTCTGTCACTAATACTGCGTTGTCAGTCACTACTCGTCTGTTTCTGTTACTAACGGTTACAAAATCACACTTCAATTACTTTTCATTTCAACTTTTTTTATAAATGTCAAATTTTTAAATGATTTTAAAATCTGCTTCAGAAATATGTGCAGCTCATATTTTACAATAAAAATACTTTACTACCACGTCAAGTTTTCAAATCTGAACGCGATCTGAAACAGCGCGACGGCAACATTTAAAAACCAGTCAAAGCGTGGTGATGGTGATTGTCTCTAAATGTTGACGAATACTGATATTGTGTTCTTACAATCAAAGTTAGTAACTTGGTATAAGACTGTATTTGGGATTTCCATCTAATGTGAATTGGCGCTGATAGCGCACACTCAACCTGTTTTAAAACATCCACAAAATATAGATACAGGTTATCTATAGCATGCAGACAAATACAGTAGATAAAATTGGACAAGGCACTAAATTTGATTTAAGAATGAATATATACCTGTAATTTGAAAAGTGATATTCTTCAGCAAGTACAATAATTGCCCATAACACCCTCTTTAACATTGTTGAAAAACAGGAGCGAAGATAATAGTAAAAGTGGCCACTAGCTAACCCTTCACATATGAAATTAGATTAAGTTGCTACTAGGAAAGATGTGATGAAAGTGGGGTTAGGCTATGAATGACCATGATGAATAGCTGAACCAGCACCACTTTCGATGGGTGTCGACATGGAATTAATTACATAAACATACTAGATGTTTACAGGATAAATAAATTAATGCAAAATATAACTTTAAGTAAGGACGACTTGCACTTTATAACAAGATTCGTTACACTGAATATTTAGAAAAAAATGTTTTAAAATTTACTGGGCTTTGTCTAAATTAAGGCCAAAGTGATTTAAGAAAAACAAACTTACTTATTATTATTTAAATTTTGCAAAAGTTTACAAGATGTAGCCAAAGCATCACTTTTGTCAATCAAATAGTGTGTGTTATAATTTAATTGGGCAGTTGGTGAGAATTCCTGCTGAAATTTGCTAAAATTTTGTTTAGACTAAGCGTACACATAAAAACTAGTTTACCAAAACCCCACTTTTAAATGACAAGTATTTTAATTTCAAAAGTCAAATTAACAAAGACAAAATACCGGTGTAAATTTTTATTTTCTTTCGAACATCAAAGGCCAATTCTTATCGACGATTGCTTCCAGTGAAAAATTAGCTACAATAACTAATTTTAAATAACTTAATGTAATGAAGCCTTATTTAGATTTCCAGCAATAATTTAGTACGGAAAAAAAAAAAAATCTTAAATGACAAATTATAGTTTGTTAAAAATTTTCAAATAAATTAGGAGGGGGGATGAAATGTCTTCTTTAGATATTTATATACTGTATATATATATATATATATATATATATATATACAGTATGTATATACTGTATTGTGTTTACAGTATTATACTATATATACATTATGACGGTAGGGTTTTTTTTATTATGGTATTTTGTTATTTATTAATGCATTTAGGTAATAACTGCCAGGTTAATTTCAATTTATGATTACTTTCTTAACACAGCATTTTATTAAAAAGCTATTAATAAATGTTGTGTTAAAAGGGCAGAGGAATTGACCACTGAAAGTAAATATTTTATATCCTATCGGTCCGAAATACCGCCAACCCCGCAAGGGTAACCAACTCTCGTTATAGAGTATACCAACCAGGTTATGGACAACAAATTATGGCTCGCACCTAGCCGCACAGATATAATTCTGTTTTCTTGGTTTTTCTTCTATCTTCCAAGCTCTCTA
>PXIH01S0001655.1:16543-27411 GCA_003024985.2 Euperipatoides rowelli
GTGGAGACATGTTTGAAACAAAATTTGAAACATTGTCGACGACATGAGTTCTATTTGATGTACCGCTTCATGAGCGAAACTGGAACTTTTGTCGGCGATTCATTTCCCGACACGAAAAGTCGTCTACTTTTCGAATTTTCTGAAACTTTTTCATCAACATTTGTCGGCGACAAGGTCGATGACAAATGTTGCTTTGGTGGATACAAGGAATATGGATACACAACCCAGATACATTGAAATGTTTGTTTGGTTTAAATTCAACAAGGTCCTCAAAAAAAAATCTCATTGCAAATTTTCTAGACAGATCAGCTCTACGATCACTTAAAGGTTTAATATTTAATAAATATCATTGTGACATTCGTTGTTGCATTCAGTTGTGTACCCTAAATGTTGGGTGACTTGTCTGCCTGTTTGTTTATTGGGATGTAGCAAAAAAAAAAAACATTTATTATACCCTAGCCATTCTTTCAACAACACTGTAGTAGGAATCTATTACAATTGCATTTCTGTGGGGGCAATAGTAAGGAAATGGTGGCACAAAGGAAATGGGCACAGCCATTAAATATTATAGCATCTATATTTTAGAAAGAATATTATTTATATGGTGAACTTAGAAAACAGGCCAATCCAAACAAAATTTTTAGATTATTACACTATTGAGCATCTAGTTAATTTCATGGATTACTAAATTAGCCTATATGAGAAATTTTTTTTAAAGCTTACAATAATAAACTTTTCAATATCAAACATTTAAAAAAAAAAAAGGGACCGCCCAACATAAAACAAAATATGCACAATGCCAGGAATATAGGACTATCCTGAATCTCTATTCTTTCCCCTTATTTCTTGATACAAGAGACTAGTAGCCGAGGGAATTAGTCAAGTTTTTACAATTGTGCATGTACAATCAAAATTGATAACAGCATTATTTTTTTATTTACTGGCCTAACCTTATCGTAATCCTGAACGCTAACTCCAACTACATATTAAACCCACTATGCACCAACCCTATGATAATCTATCTAGAGGTTAAATAATTATTTTTTGATCGATTCCGATAATTTTAAAACAAATATCCATCAGTCATACTGTTAACTAATCATGGGCGCAATTGTTAAAAACTCGACTAATTCCCTCTGCTACTAGGCTCTCCTTTTCTTGATCTGTGTAAATGTAATGAGTATCAATGTTTAGCGCTGCATCTTGAAAAGTATGTGATCTGTACAGTAGGCCTACTGTTTGAGATTCACTGATAGAATTTCTGAAACATACTGTAGTATATTAGGCTACTTTTCATTGGTGTCGCATCTGTTTGGCACTGTGTATAATGGGGTTTTGTTTTTTTGATGACAACACAAGATCACACAATCTTTGTGCAACAACAAAGAATCATTTGAAAGATTAGATAGGTCTAAAACAATTGCGAGAAGGTTGTTTGCATAAATAAATACCGTACAGTAAGCATTCACATCACTGATCATTAAATTTTGAAAAGATTATTTTAGTTTATCTCAAGAATTTTAAATATTCTTTATTAAATATTATGTTTACTTTTTGATTAATTCAAATTAAAACATTGGAATTAACCCTTGCATAAATATTTTGCAGTAGTTCAACACCATTGGTTAACCTAATTGCCGGCCTTGGTTGTAAATGAGGCTAAAATAATATTTTATTATTCATAAAAAGTTTTTGATAGTAAAAATATGATAATGTTTATATTTTCCCCCACCTTTCAAATAGTTAGTTGGTAACTATTTTCCTCTTGTTGAGTAAACCTTTTTGCTACTAATAACTGTTATTCAGTTGTATTGTTTCAAACGGATATTTTTTTCCTGCCTATTTGCCTTCTTTATCAAGTTATTCATTTTTATTGTATTAGTTAGGCTTGACTGAGGTTTCTAGACAAAACAACTGAGTAGGTCAACAGGTAGAATAGTAATGACCTTTTGATGTAAACAAAGTGTATTCCTTCAAGATTGTTTAATTAAGGTAAGAAAGAAAGAAAAATAAAAACCTTGAAAAAGATTACATAGCTGCAGTGTTAGCTTTTAAAAGTAACTGAATACAAATTAGTTATTTCCCCATTGGGATTAACTAGTTAATTTTGGGGGAAATAACTAATTTGTATTAGTATTTCTTAATAGGTGCATGCTGGGCCACAATAGCTGTCTTGTGGGTAACAATAGGTGCATGCTGAGTAACAAAGTATTTCCTTCATTACATTAAACCATTATAGGTGGCAGTGAACAGTTGGTGACAAAATATAGATGAACTCATAAAGTTTTTATTATTTCTTAATGAGTGCATGCTGGGTAACAATAGATGCATGATGGGTAACAATAGGTGCATGCTGGGTAACAAAGTATTTCCTTCATTACATTAAAACACATTATAGGTAGCAGTGACCAGTGTGTGACAAATATAGGTGAACTCAAAGTTTTTATTGTTTCTTAATAGGTGTACGCTGGATAAGAATAGGTGTACGCTGGATAAGAATAGGTGTATGCTGGGTAACTAGGTGCATGCTGGGTAACAAAGTCTTTCTCTCATTACATTAAAAAAACTTTAGGCTTTAGGTAGCAGTGAACAGTTTGTGACAAAATATAGGTGAATTCAAAAATTTTGTTTTTTAATAGTGCATGCTGGGTAACATGGCACTGCAACCACCAGAATCCAAAATGGCTGCTATGCTGGGAAATATCCCCTCCCCCCTCCCAATTGGACTAGTTCTATCCTTGTATGATTTTCCCGCAGGATGGTGCCTCACACATTGGGATTATTTTAGATTTACTTAAGTCACATTTCTTGACGATTTAATTGGGTGTGTTTGTTTGACACCATGGCCACCACAATCTCAGGTAAATCTCTAAATTTTTTCCTTTGGGGTTATATCAGATACTATCGTCACTGTCTCCTAAAAGATGTTGGACAAACCATAGTGAGAAATTATATATTGACGATGCGATTCGGGCTGTGAATGGTACTCATGTGGAAGTGTATTACAACTGTAAACAAAAATATTGAGTTCACCTACATTTTATCGCAAACCGTTCATTATCTATACCCATTTTCTTTAAAATGAATTTTCATAATGGCTAGAAACACTTTATGGATTCTCTATATCTTATCTTATTTTGCAAGGAATAAAATGATCATTAATTTTTCTTATATTACTGGTTTCCCTGATTGAAATCCTAATTTCTCTTTAGTCTATCTTTTTCTCAATTACTTTTAATTCTGAGACCTTTTTCCATAAACCAGGGTTTCTTAACTTATGGGTCGTGACCCAAAATTGGGTCGTTTGGCATATTTCGTGGGTCGTGAAATAGTTTCAACAAAAATGTTTTTGAGATAATAACATATGCGTTACAAATACAAATACTCGAGCCACTGCGAGTTAAATGTAAGTTTCTTGTTATTCAGATTTCAATAAAACTTATTGTGGCAATTCGCCACACATTTTATTTATCACAATCTGGCTACACTGTCAGATAGCGCTTCTGTATTTACTAAATGAATTTGCTAACATTCAGTTAATGAATGACTCTTGAGAAAAGTAGAAGCCAGTTGTATCGTTTTTGTTTGCATGGCTTGTCAACTTGCTTAGTGGCATTTCCCACATTTCATTAATTGGGTGGTAAACCAAAGCTGTTGCCCCAATCTGGGTCGTGATTAAAAAAGATTAAGAAACCCTGCCTTAAACCATGCAGAGTATAATCTAATGCTTTGTTTAAAAAGTTTCTTGAAACTATCTTTTTATAGTTTTATTTTAGTAGCAGAGCATGTAAATAATTAAATTGGTTTAGCCTCCTATCAATGTAATTTTTTCCAAATAGGGCTAACTCCAAAACATTTATGTTTAAGGTCATGATGAAATAATTATTTACTCATGTCATTGACTTAATCCAAAGAATTTAACAAGGAAAAATAAACACTACTTGATTGCAAGATATTTACCATAATTGGCAGGTGGAAATTACTCATAATTGCTGTTTCGATTCTTCTGTTTAATTTTCTTTAGAAGGATGTTTAAAATTATGGCTGTAGTCAGCAGATAAAAATCATATTTTTGAAAAATTAACATTACCCACATTTAAAATTGAACATCTTAAAGTGATATAATTATAATTGAACTATTTGACCTAACATATTTGACCTTTAGAAGTAATAAAATTTAACGTGGGGGAATTTAAGTCATTATTGTTATTCAATACTTTGTGAAAAAAAAAATATGAGATTTTGACTTACAACTATAAATTATAGTTTACTTTCAAAGAATTTTTAAAAAATATTGATGTTCATTAAGTTTTTTAAAAAAAACGTTTGAATAGTCTGAGGTCTGCTATTAAGGGATAATTAGGAAATCCATTTACAGACTTAAAAATTCGGTCAGTCTGCCCACTGTAAATAATAAGTAGGCTGTAAGATTTGTGTTTGGTTCTGATTCAATGTTTTTCAACTAAAATAATTCAACTGAAAGGCACATGTTTGCAGGAATGGGTAGCCTACTACTAACGTGATTTTTATTACATGGTTTTATTTAAGGGATTTCTCTGTCCTGGTCAAACAATCACTGAATCGATTTTGATGAAATTTTGCAGACATGCTAGTTTCCGATGACAATACAATTTGATATAATTTATTTCAATTTTAACCACCAGGTGGCACTGCAATCCATGGATTTTTATTTTCACCTCCAGGGGGTGGGAATAAAAACATTTTTTACACGTTTCTTGTTTTAATAATGATCGCAGTGCTTTGGTACATGGGCTACTACTTAATGAGATTGAATATGATTTCTAGTATTTTTAAATCGAGAGTAATAATGTTCATTAGTATGCAGGTAGCCTCAATTAAAAAATATAGACTACTATTTGACTCATGAATGATTATATTCTAAGCAATAGTACAGCAATTTTAACTAATACATTTATTAAAATGATTATAAAACAACCTTCTAAGTGAGAAATACTGTAAATATACCACTCTTCCATAACACTCATAAATAAGTATAATTTAAATGTATAAATATGTGAAATTCATTTAAATAATCATAAATCGCCAAAGGTAGAAATCTTTGGCGATCCATGAACGCGAACCTCCACCTTAGAGAACGCACACATGATGATGATTCAATGAAAATCAACAAATAAGCAATAGGCTAAAGAATTATTGTAGACCAGATTCTTGATTTGAGTAGTTTCATTTTGAGTTGTTTCCTTTTGAGTCGTTTTATTTTGAGTCATTTCATCATTGAGTCATTGTTAAATTAAGATTACTTTTTTTTCATTCCGAGTGTTTTTTTTTTTTCATTATTGAGTCGTTTCGTCATTGAGTCATTGTTAAATTAAGATTACTTTTTTTCATTTCGAGTCGGGGTTTTTTTATTATTGAGTCGTTTCATCATTGAGTCATTGTTAAATTAAGATTAGCCTTCATTTTTTCATTTCGAGTCGTTTTTTTTTTCATTATTGAGTCGTTTCGTCATTGAGTCATTGTTAAATTAAGATTGCTTTTTTTCATTTTGAGTCGAACCTATCTCTTACATTTCAATGTATTCCTATGGAAATTTAATACTCATTTGAGTTGCCTATTTTAGGAATCAAACTCAAATCACAGCTTTGGTGTATTTGTATAGAAGTGCCAGATGTCCTGATTTTCCAGGATTGTTCCTATTTTTGGCCTCTTATTCTGATCTGCCGAAAAGACCTTTTGGGACAATAGAATGTTATCGTTTCAGAATATTCCAAAAATAACTCTCTCTCTAGATATATATAGACTGTAAATTTTGATTGCCGTTTCTGTGAAATGTATGTCAAACACAGTCGATAATACTAGTAGCTAGACAGTAAAAATACCGTTTTGAATATTACAAAATTATGTAAATCATATTTTATAACCTGAAAAAATTGTCATGGTTTAACCACCAAAAAAATCTAGTAGGTTAACCCTATCCTCATAGAAAAATAAATAATTTGATATATAAACGATGTTCTTCCAAAATGTCTGTTATTGGATTCTAAAGGACTCCATATAGTCCATAAGATACTCATTGCAGAATACCTCCCAGCTGCTCACAAGTTAACAAATTACGATATTTTTTTTCTTATGTACACTGTTAACTATTGTAATAATATTCAGAATTCTCTTACATTAAAGCTTACGCTACATCTGACTTGTAAGTGGTGCCTCAACTCGAGCTTATAAAATAAGGGAATCATTTTCTAAGTGTTTATTTTATCGAGCCAGCAATTATGTAAGATGTTTATGTAATCAGTTAGGCGATTATAAAAGAGAAATTGATAAAATCCGAAATATAGGCCTATCTTGATTTTTTAACCTTGAAAATAACAACATAGGCCTACAGTCAACAAATAACTGAATAGCAAAATGCTCTATGTTTTTTGGCCAATTTTGAGTGTTGGGTGCATCTTTGAAATTCTGTCAAGAGAACAGAGTTTTCTATCAAGCCGAAAAAAAATAAACTTATTTTAAGACCATTATCTTCATTTATAACTGCATGGGGTGATTAATTAGAAATAATTCGATCTTAGATCTTTGCAGCTACATTGCAAGGTTAATAAAATTGATATGTGGAAACAGAGGTGTAGCAAGGGAGGATGGGGCGGTCCGCCCCGGGTACCACCACAAAGGAGGTGCCAAAAATTTTTTTTGTTTTTAATTTTTTTTTTAATGGGTAGGTGGGGTGGGGGTGTAGGGTGGAGTGTTAGGGTGCAGGGTTGGGTGTGAGGGTGCAGGTTTGTGTGTGAAGGTGCAGGGTTGTAGGTAAGTGTGTACAGTTGTGTGGGGTGTGAGATGTATTGGTTGGGATAAGGGGTGCGTCGTAGTTGTTTTTATCAAACGATAGATGGTTAAAAAATATCCAGACAACCAAAAAAAAAAAATTAGACAGATGGTCAACAAAACGTCCAGACAACTAAAAAAAAAAAAAACTTCTCAAAACCAGACAGATGGTCAACAAAAAGTCCAGACAANTAAAAAAAAAAAAAAAAAGGTTAACAAAATAATTTTAAAGAGGGTGTCAAAAATCAACTCAGCCCGGGTACCAAACAGTCATGCTACGCCTCTGTGTGGAAACAAAAGAAAGGAGTTTTAAAATTAATCATACATAGAAATTACATGTCTATAAAAGTAGAAAAATTAAGAAAGCAGACCTAAATTTTAAGAATCTTATTTTTTTATTTAATTGTTATGCCATCTACATAATACTGTATATTTTTTAATTGTAAAAATTGTGCTATATTCTAAATTCTAAATGAATTTTTAAGCCATATAAAGTAAATAAAATTAAAATACTGTGCATGCACACTTATCATTCATTGGGGGGGGGGGGGGGGGAGACTGGCGCTCTTGTTTGGCACCATCCTAATGAACCTTAGATTTAACACAATGCAATGCAAATCTGCCCAGGATACTTACTTGGTTAGAATCAGAATTTTTTTTAAAAAGATTGATTTTCAAAATGGCACTCTTATTTAGGTCAATTGGAAACACTCTCCTGAACCTTAGGTGTGGTAAAAACTAGGGGGCGCAGTTGCAAGCCACTGCTTGGATTTCTTTCACTATGATCAAAATGTTTGTGTGGTGATGGCATACTTGGTTGACGATGGTGCAATTTATTTGGTGGGGCGCTCTTTGACCGCATTATACGGTAATGAAACAAAAATAATGAGATTTTTTAAAAAGTATGGAAGATAAGTGTTAAATCTACTGTTAAGCTTGACTGATTTTTAAAAATTTCAAATGGTAGGCCTATAGCCTATATAAATTGAGTATTAGAGCCCTAGGGCTACTATCATTACACAATTTACAGCTTTAAAGTGTCCCTTTTCTATTTTTTCTCCTGAAAACTTTGGTTAATATAAAGAGTTAAAAAGTTTTTAGTGGGGGACAAACATACAAGTGTACACCATGACAGTCAGACATCTCATCAGATTTGCTTTCCTAAGGAAACAAGCCACAAACATAAACATACTCAAAATTATTGTTGTCTCCTTTAAAAAAAAAAAGCTCGGCTACAAATTCTATTAATATTCTGTACCTGCTGAGATAGCATTTAACTGGGTATACATCCAAGTATCAACAAATGATTTACACCCCTTTCTCTGTCAACATGAACATTTTTTGTCAGTACCTTACCTCATTTTAAAGTCAAACTTTTACATCAGCACACCCACCCACACTTTTCTTCAGGTTTAAATTGAAAATTTCTATCAATACTCCTACTCTTTGATAAAAGAGAAATTTATGTTAGCAATGTTGTATCCATTGCCAAAAAATTTAATGTGTCTCTGTGTGTGGCAGATAAATGTTTATCAGCATAAAATTATCTGGGAAGAACAAATGAATAATATATTTGTGATACATTTGTGATTTCTTTGTAAAAGATAAGATTATTTTCTTCCTACTTCATATTATTTTTTATAAATATATAGGCTACTGTATATTGTCGGTAGGCTATATACAGTATACACCGGTACTGTATATTCTGTATAGTAAAACCCCTCTAGTTTGAATTTTCGTCACTACGGAAGGGCTGACACCAGTTGTATCGAAATTGATTAAAAAAGGATTATTTCGCCTCTAGGTTATAATAGGGTTGGGGCATAGTGGGTTTAATACATAGTAGAGATAGGGTTACAGTAAGGTTAGGAATGTAAATTTAAAAATGCTGCTGTCCATAGGGTTTAATGAACAGCGAGTTTCTAAACGCACGTAAAACAACCAATCATGTTTGATTTCACGGCCGGTGGATTTACTTTGACTCCAACGCTGAATCTAAACCCCTACTAAGTAGTAAATAAATATGCCTCAACCCTAATGATAAGACATGGGATAAACCTGATTATTGTTTTAACCAATCGTAGAATTTAAATTGTCGTTTTTGGTCCGCATTTGATTTGAATTAAACTAAAATACAACCAAAGCCAATTACTTCTTAGAGTATAGCAAAAAATGTTTTGCTAAATATTTAATTTAAAACATTCTTAGGAGTTTGTGAAACAATAAAAAATAAACTTCCTAGATTACCTTTGACTGAATAGCAAACCTAGTAAATTATAGTTCGCTGTTTAAGCTATCTTTTTTTTATTTATTTATGTATTTGATCCTGAGAGTCTGTCAGTTCAAGATGCGAATCATGTGATTATGATTTTTTTTTTAAAAAAAAACAAAGATTTGCTTAATATTTAAATCCAGTTTTAAATTAAGCAAATATGTAAAAAGCAAATCAAAATAATTTGCAATGAATTAACTTTTGGCCTTTAAAAACTAGTATTTATTTTTATTTATTTTTTGTAAATTTTGTGAGTGTGAGAGAATGCTCTTACTTTTAGCTTCTTCATAACCCCTAATTTCAGTTTACATTAGTGAAACTAAAACTTCTAAATTTAAGTACAATAAGTAGCCTATAGTTTATATTCTACATAATTTGGCAAAAGGTGTAAGAATTTAGAAATTATTCATATACATTTTTTTTATTTCTGTTTTTCGAAGATTTTAATTACCGGTAAGCAGGGCATTTCAGAGAAATTTGAGGGCTGGGGCAAATATTTTCGAGGCCCTTGAAAATTTAAAACTGGGAAAATGTAATTTTGATAAGCTTTTTTTTTTTGGTTGTATGGATCTTTTGATGGCGGAAACTCCATTCTGAAAATTTTGAGGAGCTTTTTTTTTGTATGTATGGATGTTTTGATGACAAAGTTAGTTTTGAAGATTTTGCTAAGCTTTTTTTTTTGTTTTTTTGTTGAGAAGTGTGAACGTTTGGTTATTGGTGGTTCCTGCAGATCGAGGCTCCTCAATAAAAAATTGAGGCCCAGGGACTACAGCTCCCTTTTGCCCCCCTCTGATATGCCCTGCCAGTAAGTAATCAAATATTTTGATTACAGATACAGTATAAATGGCATTTGTTTATTTAAGGTCAGCTTTTTTTTATTTTATTTACTTGATTTTTTTTTGAAGGGGTTTGCACCCAACAAATATAATTTATTAACAATAAAAATATAACATTAAATTCAAGTTTCATTATTTTCAGTTAAGAAAAAGAAATGAAATGGAAATATTTATGCAAATGTATCTTATACTAAAATGATTAAATACAGTAGATCTGGGGCACGGAGAGCCTAAGGGCTAGATTAGTAAAAAATTTAAAATTTCAATCAACATAAAAACGTTTTGACTTTTAGTTATTTTGCTTAGGTCAAGTACTTTATAAATAGACACAATAAATTCACTTTTTTTTTTTTTCCAATGAAAAGTACACGACTGCTATCAGATTGAAAAGTAATGACAGTTTTTACTTTCTGGTTTCATTAGCCTGAGTGGCAAAGGCAACTGCAAGTATGTTAGCGTCAAACTTAATGAAAAATCATTTCTTGTTTGCCCAGTCAATGTCCAATAATACTGCTTGATTATAATTTCCTTCAACTCTAGGCATTCATTCAAATAAATTATCCATTTTGAGTATTCCTGAATTTTTAAAGACGTTTTCACCGTCCAAGTCCAAAGAACGAGTGTCAAACTGTCAACCACAAATTCATTTAATAACGTTGAGCCCATGATGCAAATTCCAAAACAAAACAAAAAAACATTGATATCCAAATATAATACTTTATCATTGCTAAAACAAAACATCAGGAACAATTTCAAAAATAATGTTTACCATATTAATACATAATTTCTTAAATAATATTGACGAAGTCCACATGAATAATGGACAACAAATGAGAATAGGATTAACCCTTAACCCTGCGATTATCGCGGTCAAAAAGTTACATGAATAGTCGCGGTGTATTTGTCAGATACATGTGTATAAATAAATAATATAAAAAAACTTAAATAGTATT
>PXIH01S0001656.1:3589-14449 GCA_003024985.2 Euperipatoides rowelli
CTTGTCATTTTTACAATTTAATTTCCAAACTACACTTTGTTTGATCCTAAAAGTATACAATAGCTAATATTTATTATTATTTTCTATAGGTGTACTGTAAGCCTATCTTGTTTTATTCTATTATATAGTATGCACAGTGTTTCCATTGACAAATGTTAAATGTAGGCCTACTCATCTTAATTTCTTCTCAGATTTTAAAACAATGTCTTGTTTTTACAAATGTAGCTATTTAATGGCTTCATTAAAAAAATGAATAATAATCTAGGGTAGGTAGGAAAGAGTGCAAATATAACTAAAAAGTTGATAGTAGTTTGCTCAAATTGAAGTGTCTATTGAAAAATTACACTATGTGACATTTAGAAATAAATCTATTTAAAATATTAATAAATGCCTGACAGAGTTTAGTAAATTGAGAGATTTTTTTACTTCACAGAGAATATTTTAATTTAAGAATTTTAATAAGATTGAGATATTCAAATTAACAAGTGAAATTGAAAATTTTATTTTGGGACACTAAAATACCTTAATTTTCTTATATTTTCTAAACTTATATCTTATTTTAAAGCATGCTAAATGTTTTTTTATTTAATAAAAAAGATTGTGGATAATTATCCCCATAAACCAATAACCAAAATCAGCCAAAAAAAAAATTATTATTGAACTGGAAATATATGTAATTTTAGGACCGCATTTTCCAACTTATGGGAGAATCACCCACCACAATGTTTGTTCCAATGATGGTTTCCAGTATTTAGAGAATCGAATGTAATTTCCTATATTATTTTATGTAGGCTATTTGATACCAAAATGCTTAGAAATTTCAAATTGAAAAACAATGGCCTTCTCATTTGTCCGAAACTTAATTTTGCAATCAATCAGTCTTAACCAATACAAAGATTCCACTCATAGAATAAAAGAAACACAAGTGACATCAATTAACAGTTAAATTATTGTAGGCTATATGTTTAAATTGTTTGCAAACAACATACCTTCCCCCCTCCCCTCCAAATTGATTCCAAGTGACTGTTTAGAATATTTTGACCAAATGTCAGCTTTTTCTTAGTTTTGAGGTAAAAAGCTAATTCTACTGGTCTAGAATAATAATTTTTTCTCATTCAATGTCATATGTTTTCTAGATGTAATAAAATGTTGGGCATCATGATAATTTTCTTATAGGGATCAAATTAGTAGCTACACAAAATAGGCCTATAGTTAATAAATGTTTGCCAATGCTCTAAATATCTAGTGATATATACAGTAGCCTATTGTCTTATTTTAAACTATCTGTATTCAATTGTAAGCATTGTAGGAAATGCTCTATTTAAGACTCAAAATGGCGGCTTCATAGGTAGCATACTGACCTATAGTATAGACCTTGGCCCGAATGAGTGTACTATGGCACCACAAAGTGTTGGATACCAGGCTAACAAAGACACAGTTTTGAATGGTTTTCCAATGTAAAATTGTGTTTTTCGGTGAGACACAAAAATACCAGACGTTTGGTGATCCTGGTATTTGCTTCTTGGACAGCCTGGGACAGTCCCTATAGCCTATGGGACATATGGTAACACTACACATGATTTAGTTATAAATTAAAATCCAAATTATTTTATTAACTTAGGATCATTGTCTGATGGTTATGGATTGTTTAAATAAAATAGTGTGTGATTCCTCTGAATATCAATACACACCGAGATGCTCTATTCGGTGCCACTTTGAACTCGAGACGGGTTACGGAATCTTAATTTACCACCGGAATTTCAAACTATTAAATGTACCGTAATAGGAATAGTTTATTTGAGCCTGTTTAATTTATTAAATCAATGATATTTTTTCCCGAGGCTTTGCCATTAATTCTGTAAATAGGCTACTCTCTTATTGTTTGAAATAATGTATTAATCCTCATTCATTCATTCACAAACAATATTTTTAAATATATAGGCTACTGGTGCTATTAAAGGTTTAAATAATTTATGACATAAATATTTTTTTTTTAAACTTAATTTTATATTATGTATTTAATTCAATAAAGGTAGGGTGGATGCACCAGTTATGGTCACCTTAAGGATTTTCATTTTAATTTCATTTTCTGCATTGGCAAATAAAGTCTAAATACTGTAACTCAATTAAGGTTTCAACTTGAAGAATGGAATATAAAGATCAGATCTATAAATTTATTTTATTTGAGCTTGATAAAAATGCAAAAAAAATTGTGAAAAAAGTCCAGAAATTTCAGTTTCGGGCACATTAAGCACCAGTTTTGATCACATCATATACCAGTTTTGGGCACTCATTGTAAAATCAGATTTACAGTCTGTGAGCCATTTGACAATTTAATTTGGCACTATTGGTATTTTCAATAATTCAGTACATGGGTTTAAAAAGCTATCAAATTATATATGAATAAAATTCAGAAGTAATTATAAAAAAAATAAAAAATGTTAAATTTAAAAAAGAATGATAGGCTATCTTGCTAAAAATTTTTGGTTTTAATTTATAATTTTAATTCTAAAAATACAAATATAGCCTACACAACACGGTAATCACAAAATAATTTAAAATATTGATGTCCCATTTCAAATACAGGGTATTGACTGCATTTGATTCTTGCTAATTTGACAGGTAATACTTTTAACAATTTGATTTACTTTTACAAAGGATGCATTTTTTTTATCATTGGTAATAAAGATTTTTTTTTAGTTTTATCTTGACAGGTCAATGCCATGACTGAGAAATCATCATCCTCATTATCAGGAAGAATGTATTCAACTACAGAAACATAGGTGTGAGGGAAGTGTTGAAATTTTCACCTTTAAATCAAACTAATACAACATGGCCTTCTTGTAAAGTGATAGAGTTTTCCATATGGTCATCTGTATTTTCATCACTTCTACATTTCCTCCCAAATAGTTTTTTTTTTTCTGAAATTGTTTAGGCTAAAGATACCGGTAATCCTCTTTTGTTTCTCAACTGTTTTTAGATTTTATTACAATTTTGTTCTAATTGTTTCCTTGCATAGCCTATATATCAAAATTTTTCCAGTTAGTGCCAGTCAACACACAATGGAGCCTTTTTTTCTGTTAGTTTTTTTTTCAGGTGTATTACCGTAATATAGCCTAATATAATAAATCCTAGTTCAGTGAAAACCTTTTTTCAATCTCTTGGAACTGCATGGAGTTTGGTTGATCTTATATGTTGAAGGAAGTAGAGTTGTCTAAGTTGATTTATTGATGACTGGTTCATCATGTAGGCTATAGGTACAAAAAGAGACTTTATTGTGGTAGTTTGTTCAATTTAAGGAATTTTATCATTTATATTGAAAGTTTAAAATTCCAGTGTTTTGGACATTTTGGGAATAGGATAATTCATGGTTACTGTAGGCTAGCCCAGAGGCGTCACTAGGGTTGGTGTCATCCGGTGCGATAACTCATGGTGTCACACACACACACACACCCACATGGACGTTTTGGTGCCTTATTTATATTTTTGTTGCAGATATTTTGATAAGCTTTTTTTTTTGCTTGACTAGATGTTTTGTTGCATTTCTGTCTGATTTGATTATCTTTTTTTTTTTTTGGCTGTTAAAAACTTTAAATTTCACTTTAATGTTATAGCCTACTGGTTCTATTGTATAACCTATTCAGTACCACAGGGAAAAATTAATGAAATAAACTAATGACAACATTACAGGAGCAGAGGAGTTTATTTGCACCCACCCCCTCCCCTATGGTGGCACCAGGTGCNGGCCGCACCCCCCACATCCCTTTTGTGACGCCACTGGGTTTGCCTACAAGTTTGCAAGTTTTTTAGTTTTCTTATCCTTATCAACTTGACTCCAAAGAGTGAAAAACATCGAAGCCTTTAGGTGTCCATTCCATTTTTTAAATTTAGATTTTACAAATATGAATCGATAGCCTATAATCTAAATGAGATTTTTGATTGGACAAATTGAAAGATTCATATGCTGGTACAAATTCCTTCAAAGTCAAGATTTCTTCATAAAACATTTGGTATAAATGTTAGCTGCACAACAGTTACTTTAAATGTAGACTTTCTCACTTAAGTAAGTTTGATTTGTAATAGCTTTTTTAGCCTACTGTTATATGGCTCTTCTAATTTCCTCTCCATTATGATCAATCCCAACTTCCTTGTACTTTTTCCGAAAATATTTTGAGTGAATGGAATACAGACGCATTTAAATGCTTCAAAATTGCTAGGCTATCTAGCATTTGGGAGTAAAGCTATTAATATGATGCCTGTAGGCTATTAAGTTTTAACATGAATCAATTAAGTTTTAGCTGAAGTGATTTATGATTATCCAAGATGAATACTAATGGGATTAATGTGATACTGTCTATGGCCCTATGCCATTCTACACTATACTTTTACCAATCACAACCTAACAAATAACATTCTAATTAGGTCAAAAGCATGATGTCTTTAAAAACATTATCAATAGGGAGAATTAAAATTAAGAATAGGCAATTAAATAAAAATAAAATGAACAAGAATTGATTATCCAAAGAACTAAACCAAAAAAATAGAATTGCAACATAGGTCTACTCTATTCTAATTAGATTTTTCCCTTATGAATAAGCAAACTCTAAGATAAAGTTATATGTCAATTTAACTTATTTTATGATATGCCTACACTTAATTAATTTAGATCAACTAATATGATTTAGGTTGCATAAATTTTATATTTTTCTAGAAAAATATGAGATATGAACAGCAAGTGCTATATTAATGCTCATCAACTTTTTATTATGGGGCAACTGGTGAAACACTTTAATTTATTTTTATTTTGAAGCCAATATGACCTCATTTGATTTTTATACTTGTAAACTTGAGGAAAAGTGATAATTTAAAAAATACCAGTTCTGGGCAATTTGCCCAAAAGTGTGTAATTCGGATTATTGATGTACCAGTAATGGGCACAACCTTTTAAGCCAAACCCTTGAATGAAAAATTAGTTTCTTTTTATCAATTTGTAGTTCTAATCCCCTTAGTTTCAATACAAATAATTTTCTACTTGAACTGAGTAACAAAAAAAAATTATGAATTTTTATATTTGAACTGTTTTCTAAGTCCAAAAATAAGGCCTACTTGGAAATTCAAGATTAATAGCACAGATTTCACAATATAACATTTTAAAAGCAGCCATTACAGAAAACATTTCCCCTCCAATTAACTAATGCAATGAAATGCTACTATATCTAAGAGAAATATGAAATTAAAAAAAGATTAACTTACAATGTTAATAATTTTTCTTGTTTTTCATTTGAAAATTTTAATGTGCCCAAAACTGATGCCTCTACCCTATGTGATCATTTTCTTATTTTTGCCATAATTTTCTAATTGTAGATCTAGCCTATTATTGAATAAAGTTTTATTGAAATAGCATTTTTTAGTATTTATTGTGGGATTAACATTAGCCTAGTTGTATATTATGACCAGATAATGGTATGAATTTGAGTGTGTAGGTGGAGGGTGCATTTAAGTAGTAGCCTAAGTTTTATTATGGGTAAGATCTATTGGAAGACTAATGCTGTTGGCCTATAAAATTCCAAATACTGAATTTGTAATATGATAATGCCCTATAAAGTGTCCCTCTTTAAGGTTTTATCCAATTTTCGGTTTAATGGGAACAAAAATAAGTTCTTCCCCACTTAACATTTGAATGAACAAACTAAAATACCTGTAGCCTACCTCACCCCTCTCCTTACAGAAATTGTAGGCTGAAGTCCCAAACAATCTGATAAAATAATAAAATATCTTGAACTCGTTATATATTGGTAGGCTAAGTCTAAATAGGTATTTTACAATTAACTAATTAGGTTAATGTAGAAACTTTGAAGAGTGGTGTGAGCTTAGAGCATTATTGTGGGAAATAATTATTTCCATCCTGCCGTAGCACTGTAACAGTATAGAAATAAAATGTTATAGAAATTATGATTTAGTTCTAAATAGTCAGTCTACTGGTAAAAGGGATAAAGTAGGTTATAGGCTATAGCATTTGTTTGTGGCATCTTGCCACATTATACATTTAGGCTAGCCTAGTTGAAATTTGACACTAGAATGATTTGTAAAATATTTTATTTGTTATTCTATTTAGAAAATAAAAATATTATTCTTTACCTCTGGCTATAATGTAGACACTGTATATGAACATATTACTGTAATATAATAAAAAATAAAATAGCCTAATAAAAAAAGTTAAAGTATTTTTGTGAATTGCTTTTTAGTTATAAAAAATATAACGTTGGGTGACCTAGCCTATATTGAAAGATTTTAATAGCTTATTTAAGCCTATACCTAAAAACCTATGATAGCCTACATGCTAAATATATGAAAAAATATAACCTAGACAAAAAAAGAATTCATTCTGGTCCAGATAAATTTATAAAGAATATTTTCCTAGCAATGGAAACACTCGAATGAATTCTGTAGAAATAAACAGAGGTAGGCTATATGGCAAAACTTTGGTAGCAGAAAGTTAACTTGTCTAACTCCAAAATTAAATTTATTATGACATGGAAAAATATTTAATCAAAAATGAACTGACGAGAGAGAAAACCAACCACAGTGATCCAAAATGTTTGCCCCCCAAAAAAGTGCATGAAAAATGGAAATGTAACNAATGAATGTTCAATTTTGATCTGGGCATAGCTCAAGGTTATATTCCTTTACTAAGCTTGGGCATAGCCTACAAATGTACTAGTTTGTAGTTAAACCTCTTTATATCATACCGGGTATAGTCTACCTGTAATTTACAATGATATACAAAATACTTTAGGTTTTGAACTTACAATATGTCCAAAATACAAATTTGCGGTCACAGGCTTGTGTCCAAAATTTACTTAGTCTACAGTAGGCTATGTCCAAATTATAGTATTTTATACTGTAGGTTCGGCTTTTTATTTTATTGCATTTTGACTAAAATATCTAACTTAAACTTTATGTCTTCTAAACCTGTGTGTTGAGCTAGTAGATTTTTTTCAGGTAACAGAGGCAATCCCAGGCCCCCAGCACATATGAGGGGCCTTAGCCTTNTGTAGATTTCAGGTTACCATTTCTGATAAGTTTTTACCCATGTGATGGTGCCTCCATATTTGCATATTTGATGTTGCCATAAAATGTGATCAATTGCGCTTTACACAGCCTTTTTGTTTAGGGTAAAATAGTACTGATACATTTACCCAGTCATTCTTGGTAACTTTAGAATTTCCATCCTGTAGCTTATCATAAAATGAGCACAGCATATCTCTACTGACTGAGCAGCTCTGAATTCGTTCCGTTGCCATTTTTGTAACACACTTAGATCAAAATTTGAAATTTTTATGTTGTTAAAAAAAAAAACATAGATTGTGTAATCTATATCTAAGTTATGTAAAAAAAAAACTGACATGATATTGCAATTTACAGTCATTAGCCTACTTTAATGACATGTATCAAAATAGACCAAAAAAAAAAGATATAACTTGCCAAGCAAGTGTGCCCGTTAGTGAAAAGGCACATTTTTATCAACCCCTATTGCTTTAATTGTTTATAAAATTGTCAGACTGCCTAGATTACCTTAACAGTCTTTGATGAAATCAAACTATGATGCCTTAAAAAAATATGACATCACAATCCAAAATAGCTGTGAGGGCATACTTTCCTGAATATTATATGAATTTTTTAAATGCTAAAAAGTAGCAGAATGTGAAGGAGGCACTGTACCTGACTAATGTGAAAATTTGATTACAAACATGTGCTAAAGTTAGTTGGTGGCACCTTTATTTAGCGATCACACATTGCCTTGACTTTGAACATGAAAAAGGAGTGGTGCATTTATCTGGCTGGATCCCATAGGGTGCCATTTTATGATAATAACAATGTGCAGGAAAGGCTCTAGATAGTGTTTTATTTTATACATATAGCCTATCATTAAAAAATCATTTTTTCCACATAGCCTATAGCCTACACTGTATGTGGTCCAATATAAACTTTTACTGTCAAGGGTGCCTAATTTCTATAAAGTATGTGTATGCAAATTTTCATATATGTTTGCAAAATAATGTTGGATCCTTTGATTTCTTCATGTTTATAATGGATTTAAAGTAAAATGTTAATAAGTGGTTTGTAGAATTGCTTGTATCTCTAAGTTATATTAGTTTTATATTTAGGATAACTAAACATATAAAATAGCAATTTGATTGAAGCTTTTTTTAAATTATTTTAATTGTTGAAGTTTTATTTATAATAGTTGGCCGATGTGTCTTGATTGAAAGACTAAAGTTCGGAATTGCGCCAGCCTTTCACTTAGGCTGCTTCACAACTTGCTTGCATGGATAGCATGAAAAAGGTGAGGAATGCCAACTAGAATTATATGGATCTGCTTTCCATTGGATTGAAAGATGTTTTTGTCATTAAAACTTAAAAAGGACTCTTTGTTTTTATTGGCAGATTCTTTTCTAATTTTCAGTTTGGGATTGTAAAACCTGTTATTAAACTGATTTTTTTTTTTCTTTACATATAGGTTAGCCTACGTTATACCTGCAATTTTATTACATTAGGCTACCAATAAAAAATGGATTTAGTAAACATATTTTTAAAACCTTTTCTAGGCTAGATGTTATGTAGCGTAACTACTGTATTTTAAGATTCAGAAGTTATTACATTCACATGTACCAGCACTTAGGCTAATAAAAAAATCTCTCCATCACCATTTTTATTAAATGAAATTATTTTTTTATAAAATGTTCATGTTGAATGTTGTGACATTTGAGCTTTAAAAAATGTTAGGCTTACATCGTAGCTAAGTACTGTAAGTTATTACTTTTTATTGATCAGGATAATAATGGGTTTTGCTTAATTTAATGTACAATATGTAATGATGAAAAAGAAATGAAGTGTGCATTCTTTTCATAGCTCTAAAAATAGTTTTAATAAGTAGGCTATACTGTAAATTTTTAAGTAAAAAAGTAGGCCCAACATAACCTAATTGGATAATGTAGGCAAGGTAAACGTTTTAGCCTACTTAAGTTTTTTTTTTTTTTTAAAAATTCTCACTAAGTTAGGTCAGCTTGGGTAAATGTGATCAGAAAATTTTTATTCAGCTTTAAGTATGATTAATTTTTTCACCTTTTGACTTCTAAAACATAGGGAATAAAGTGTCCTTAAGTGGTTCAATAAGTCCCCAAATAGGAATTATTGCAGTTTGATTTAAAATTCATTTTTTATAGCCTACATGGTATTATTAGTGTTTTATTCAAATATATTGAAAAAAAATGGAAAATTATTAGTGGCTTAAAAGTAAGACCTTAGCTAGCTAAGGATATTGACCTTACTGTGACAAATTTTCATATAATTTTAACCTTCATGAATAAAAAACTCATGAAACGAAACTTAATAAAAATAACATTTTTACACAAGTTTGTGGAATAACTTTTTAATGTTTAAAAAAAAAAAAGGTCAGCAGCAAACATTGCTAATTTTATTTAACTGAAGAAACAAAGCTGACCTTGCGTAGCCTACATCCAGTTTCCCTTACCGTCCCCACTGCCTTTTTATATATGTAACTTTCTATTTTATTCAAACTTGCACTTATAGGCTAATGCTTTCACATGGTAACCACATAACACTTACCGTATAGTAAACACATAAGATACATTATGTTAACATTGTCTTTTAATGCTGAAATTTATCAACTTATTATTTTGTGTTCAACCTTTTAATTTTAGTATTAGCTACAGTACCTATAATATGCAGGCTCAAGATAATTATGACAATTTTTATTATGTAGCCTATGTACTAGGCATCCACATAATAAATGAATTATGTCATTCTACACTTTTGAAACCATTTGTTAAGAATTTCTTGTTTGCGGATGATAGTTTAAGAGTAAGGCTAGATAAGGTAAGGACAACATCGGGACGATAAGTACTGTAGCAAGTAATTATAGCCTTGTTTTAAGTTTATTTTTAAATCTTTACTTGAAAATTTATCAACTTACCAAGTCAACAGCATTTTTTTGTTTTTTTTTTGCAGGAAAAAAATAATTTAAATAGTGCCAAAATGTTTCAGCAATTAAAAAAAAACATTTTGTTATTAGACTACAACGTATAAATAGGACTAATAAATTTTAAATTCCCCCATTGTTCAATAATAGGCCTATTTCTTCACTTTTGCTTCCAGACTTGTTTATCTCATTTATAAATATTATTGGCGAATTGTTCAGTGAGCAGTTTAAGAAATATAAAAAAAGCAAAGAATGTGTGTTAATGTAATTAAGTTATTCGGCTACTAAGGGACTTCAAAGTCAAAATTATGTGAGAATTGCATATAGCATTTAATAGAAATTAAATGATTACAAATAAATGAAAACATACAAATGAAGTACAGTAGGCTACCATAATAAAGAAAAAGTAAAACCAGACAAAAAAAATTCTTAAAAGACTCAAACACAAGTCTGATTTTTGACACTTAGACCTAATATTGCAGTATAATGTAAAGTTAAACAATAAAAAATTTCATGAAGCATAGCCTATTTAAAACAATAGCCTATTAAAAAAAAATTAAAGCATTTTATTTTACCATATTTGAAGTAGGCTATACACATATGCTAAAAAATAAATAATAATATACATGTAGCCCTACATTTTAATAAATAATACATGTTTTAAAATGTGGTTATTTTCAGTGTTGGGTAAGTTACTTTTTAAAAGTAACTAAGTACAAGTTACAGTTACTTGCCCAAAAAGTAACTAATTACAAGTAAAATTACTTCAAGAAAAAGGTAACTAGTTACAGTTACAATTACAAGTACTTTCTCGATCCCAAGCAATAATGTTTAACATTTTAATTTTTTTTTCTGTT
>PXIH01S0001668.1:31119-45710 GCA_003024985.2 Euperipatoides rowelli
CATATACGCTTTGTATCTTCTTCCTCTTTAAGTGAACCTTTCCTTTTGTTCATATTTCTATTGGTATCTTCAACTTCTATTGATTGTGCAATATCTTTCTGTTTTTTACAATCATTTCTAATCATATGATTAAAAAAATATTTTAATTTAAAAAAAAATCCTTTAGGCCTAATATTGATTTTCTGCTGTTAATAAATAAATAATTAGCCGATAATGGGTCACCAGTTCAATGAATGAAAGATAAAAAAATATGATCTGAGCATAACTTTAAAAACTATTGTGCTGTGTCTTGGCCAAAACCTAATAAATTATAACTTTTAACTTTACAAATTAATTAATTTATTGGCCAAATAGAAATGATATTCTAATAATGATATTATTAAAAGGAAATTCATTTGGGTTTGTTTATGGTCTTATAACCAAAGTTCCATTAATCCTTATTTTATCATTAAAAAAAAAAAAAAAAAAACAAGCAAATTTCAATTTGGTACTGTTAGTGTTTAAGGTCGGCTGATCGTCAATTGTCCATGGGGCCCTCAGCTATCTACAAAAAAAAATTATTGTTTTCTGGAGAACACACAATTCAAAAGCAATCTATCTTTGACTTTTCCTCAAACTGATTTATTTTATTTTCCAATGACACTTCAAAAATAAATAACTACCATATTTTCTTAAAATGATTCTTTTTATAATAAATAAGGCTGCATGCGGCCCTAAGGCCGTAGGTTCCCCACCCCTGTCTTAAACAGAAATAAAAGGAAACAATATTTTTATCGAATTCTCTTTAAGATGACATCATTGGCCTTCTTTTTTTGGTGTTTGTTTTGATTTCTGTTTAAGATGACATCACTGGTCTTTGGTGTTTACTTTGATTTCTGTTTAAGATATCACTGGCCTACTTTTTTAGGTGTTTGCTTTGATTTCTGTTTAAGATGATGTTACTGGCCTTTTTCGGGGGTGTTTGCTTTGATTTATGTTTTAAGATGACATTATTGGCCTTCTTTTTTTGGGTGTAAACTTTAATTTCTGTTTAGATGACATCAATGGCTGTTGTGAAACTGTATGTGTGGAGAACTATAGTATGGGAACTACTGTACACCCATGTGTATGAGAGTGAGACCTATATATTATTAGAGGCATATTCTTGAATATATAGTTATGTTCTTTAGTTCTTAACCTGACAAGTACATGTAATATGTTATTAGTAGTTGGATAAAATAAATACATTGAGTTATAGTAATATGAATATCTGTTCCTTGTTATATATTAGGAATATAACACTGGCGACGAAAATTAAAAAAAATATTCAGCAAACCCAGTACGGTAGCCTATTTTGTAAAATGGCGCACTAATAAATAAAACTTTTATAAAATTGGAAAATAAACAGGTCATTTATATAAAAAAACTGGAAAATTAAAAATAGTTTACAAGAAGATATAATAACTTTTGGGAGTATTAATCCTTTTGAGGAAACTGAAGAAAATAGGGACAGTTACGTAGATAGGGTTCGTCAATTCTTCTTAGCAAATGAAATAGACGATGTTGAAAAAATGAAAAATATTTTTCTAACGTCAGTTGGATCAAAAGTATTTAACTTGCTTTATGATTTATTTGCAGCTGAAAATTCAGCTAGTAAAACTTTTGAAGAAATTATCCTAGCCTTAACATTACATTTCAGCCCAAAACTGTCTGAAATATTTGAAACTTATACATTTTGTATGCGAAAATACAAGCGCATGAAACAATTCCTGAATTTCTGGCATCCTTACCAAGATTAGCTAGCACCTGTGGGTTTGATTCAAATAGTTTGGATAGAACTTTAAGAGATCAGTTCATAGTTGGAATAAATGATGATATTATTCAAAAAATACTTTTTGAAGAGCAGACGCTTACATTTGAGTATTTGTCCTAGCAGTAGCACTGGCAAGTACCATGGCAATAGCAACGATAAACACAAAGGAATTAAAAGGAAAAGCCACCGGAATAATTGAACAGGTAAACAAATTATCTTTAACTGGTAGTAAAAAAAGTAAATTTAACAAAACCTACAGTAAAAATGACAATTCATAAAAAAATTTGAAATGCATATGTTGTGAAAAAAACAATCGTGAAACAAAAAATTGTTATTTCAAGACGCTGAATGTCGAAAATGTGGAAAAATAGGTCATCTAGCTAGATGTTGTTTATCAAAAGAAAGAAAAAATGTAAGACCAAATAATAATTAGATTAAAGATAAACAAAAGGCACACAGTCTTGCACCTACAAAAGCTGTTGTTGACAATGAATACCATTTATTTAGAATTGAAACAAAACATTCTACAAATACACTTCTGGGTAATTTCTTAATATATGACAAGAACATATCACTTGAAATTGACACTGGTTCACCTTTTATCTTAGTAAGAAAATAAGTTTTTGAAAGTATAGGCTACCTGAAATTAAGTTAATAAAAAAAAAGAAATCAAATTAACAGCATTTACTGGACATAAAGCAAATTTACTTGGATATAGTAAAGTAAAAGTACAAGCAAATGGAAAAAAATGATACTTTAAAACTTTGGTTGGTGGATGGAGAAGGACCAAGCCTTTATGGAAGGGTCTGGATCCTACAATCAAATCTAGGAATTTGGAGATCAAGTAGTGTTAACCAAGCACAAACAAATGATAAACAAAATGTAAATAGTTTAAACATTGTTAATATAGTATGTAAACACAAAGCTATATACTGGTATTTGAAGAAAAACTGGGAACATTGAGTGGACCAAAAGTGCATTTGTGGTTTCAAATGAAGCCAAACAAAAATTTCTGCCAGCAAGGCAAGTTCCCTATTCAATGAAGGACAAGGTTGAAGCAGAGATAGATTGGAAACAAGAGGAATACTAACCCGTGTCAGTTTTTCACAATATGCATCACCTGTTGTCATCAAATTAAAGAAGGATAAAACTGTTAGAATATTCGACCTTCCCAAGTAAAAACATCGTAACTCAAAAATCACTTTTTCCAAGCCAGTTTATAGTTTTAAAAAAATCCTGCAAATCCGGAAAACAAATAGTAATGTTTGATTTTTAGCACATTAATAACTTACTTATTAATGTTCTAAAAATCAAACATTACTATTTTTTTTCATGATTTGCAGGAAAATCTTTAAAACTATAAATTGGCTTGGAAAAAGTGATTTTTGAGTTACAATGTTTTTACTTGGGAAGGTCGAATTATGTGGTGACTTCAAAACAATTGTAAATCTTGATATTGAACATTACCCTGTACACAAAATTTACTATTTTTGCTACACTAGCTATTGGGAGGGGGGGGGGGGGGGAGAAATGTACTAAATTTGAATTTAAGGATGAATATTGTCAGCTGGAGATTGATGAAGAATCCAAGGATATTGTAATAAATACTCACAAAAGATTATATAAATACAATAGACTGCCTTTTGGTATTAGTTCTGCGCCTGCATTGTTCCAGATAGTTTAGTGGTAGATAGTTTATTAAAGGGAATTCCAATGACTGGAGGATCCCAAGATGATATAATTGTGACATGAAAATCTGACAAAGAACACCTAGAGAGTTTAGAAAAGTTATTGACTAGATTGGAGAACGCTGGACTCAAGTTAAAAAAAGATAAGTGCAAGTTTATGCTGCCAGATGGTTCATATCTTGGATACAAGATAGAAAAACATGGTCTACATCCTTTACAAACTAGACTGGAAGGTATTAAGGATGCTCCAACTCCAAAATCAGTTGAACAGCTCAAGGCATTCATTGGAACTATAAATTATTATGGTAAATTCATCACGAATCAGTCCACTATGTTTGCACCACTCTACAAATTACTTGGGAAAGGCCAAAAATGGGAATGGACAGAAGATCAGGAGACTGCCTTTGCTGCTGCAAAAGAAGCCATATGTAATTGCTTAATGTTAGTACATTATGATCCTGATAAAGTACTGTTGCTGGCATGCAATACATCTCCTTATGAAATGGGTGCTGTGTTGTCTCATCCTGGAAAAGATAAAAAATACACTCATAGACCAATTGCCTTTGGCTTCTAAAATGCTCATATATGCAGAGAAAGGTTATTCACAAATTGAAAAAGATGTCTTAGCATTGGTATATGGAGTACCCAAATTCAAGGACTAACTAATTAGACACAGTTTTGTATTACAGACTGATCATCAACCTCTAGTGTCACTGTTATCAGCAACAACAAAAAATACCAAGGGTGGCAGCAGCTAGGATACAGAGTTGGGCCTTGATTATTGGCTGGTTATTCCTATAGACTCACATATAGAAAAGGCAAATTAAATGGTAATGCTGGTGGGTTAAGTAGATTACCTATACCTGCAGAAACAACAGAAACACCAAACCTAGGTGAATTGGTATTATTGTTAAAGGAAAACAATAATTTAGGAAATTCTTGCACTCTTGAAAATATAAGGGAACAAACACAATCAGAAGAAATACTTAGACAAGTCAAAGGCTACATTGAATCTGGTAAGCCAAAACATGTAAAGAATAGTACAAATCAAGAATTATTAAAGTACTATTTCTGTAAAAAATTTGAGATGTCATGTGAAAATGGAGTTCTGTCATACCTACCAACTTAAGAACCTGGGTGTTAAAAGAACTTCATGACACTCACCAAGGAATGACATTGATGAAGGCATTGGCAAGAGAGAAAGTATGGTGGCCTTGTATTGATGAGGATATAAACAAATATGTTAGCTGCTGTAGAATTAATCAGAAAAGCTGCAGACATGCCTGCTGCAAACCGATACTTTCCTTGGCCAAATGCCACTCAGCCTTGGGAAAAGATTCATGCAGATTATATGGTCCGTAGAAGGAAAAATTATTCTAATCATTGTAGATTCTTATTCCAAATGAGTAGAGGCAGTTGTGGTCAGGTCTGCTACAACACAAACAAAAATTGATGTGTTTATAACTTTATTTTCCAGATATGGTTGCCATATACCTTGGTCACTGACAATGGTACATACTTTCCAGCAGTCCAGGTAGATCAGTATTTGAGCAAAAATGGAGTAAAACACATCTACTCTGCACCCTATCATCTGGCCTCAAATGGTCAGGCAGAGCGAGCAGTCAAAATTGTCAAGAAGGAACTTGAAAAACAAGATATTATTGGGACAGCTGGAGCATGAGGAAGGATCTTTACACCCAAGACTAGCTAGAGTATTGATGAACTCTAGAATTCTGTCTACTACTGTTAAAAAATACGACTAACCTACTAAGTCTTACCACTTATTAATAACTTTGATTACTGAATAATACACTGATGAATACTTTAACTATAGGCCTACAGTTTATTACGATAAACTACAGAACATTTTACACTATCAGGTGCCCCAAAAAACAAAATGTCGAATACAAAATTAACAAACTATCTCATAAATTAAAGGAAAAATCACATGACTATAGTATTTATGGATTATACATTAAACTAACTAGAAGTCATGTGACAATAATTATCTGACTACTACAGCTATTTGTTTTCACTATTTAACAAAAAAAAATATCATTACATAAATATAATTAAGATTAAAATGCAAACAAAATTATTTAAATTATGAATTAAGTTATTACATTAATAATTATACAAAAATCTAAGATAACATTTCATGTCAACAAATAATTAAAAATAACTAGGAATAATGAAACATGCAAAATACAAACACCACTATATACTGTATATAAAGAATTAAAGAACAGATTGTATCAATTAACACTCCTCCTCAATCCGCTGCTTTAATATGTCAATTTTTGTGCTGGGATTCCCATGTTTATTCTACTTGACTTTCTAGGTTCACTAGTATTTTCAACATTTGGGTATTTATCTTTCTCATGCTGATTTTTTAAGTCTATGTAGTATCGTTCAGAATCTGTTATACACTTTTAACCAGGGAACCCCCTATTACTTATTCATTAAATTTGATTGAATGAACGGCAATTACCCTTCGAGTATTGGGAATTCACACCCGGTATCCTTTGGTATGGATAACGTAACCAACAAATATACTCCTTATTGAATTGTCATCCCACTTTTTTCTAGTTACATGTGGTATAAAAGCAAACACTTCACATCCAAATGTTTTTAAATCTAAAAAGTTAAGGATTTTACCCTCCCACAATTCTAATGGGCTCTTATTTGTAGCACTATGAATGATTCGGTTTATAATGTAACATGATGTGTTACAGCCTCCCCCCACAACACCATTGGTAAATCGGCACGTCTTAATAAACACTTGCTCATTTCTAAAATAGTATGGTTAACTGGTTCCACATTCCCATTTTGTTGGGTAGAATGAGGAACACAGATCTGATGAACAATTCCCTGTTTCTTAAAATAATTATCAAGGTCATAATTTATAAATTCTCCCCCTCCGTCAGAACAAAATACTTGGGGGTAGTACCCAAAAACATTTTAATTTCTGGATATATACTCTTTAATTTTTTCACTTGTTTGGAATTTAGATTTAAGTAGTTCACGATGTATGTATCTGGAATGTTTACCTTTTATAGTTAATAATAACGGTTTCCTCCCAATGACTTGGTTTGAATCAGACCGCATACATCAGCAACTATTAATTTAAAAGGTTTATTTATATTTTCTGTAGAGGTTTTAAAGGCTTGGTTAATCATTTTACCTACAGCACAATGTTCGCAAAAATCATCATGATTGCGTTTTTTTATTGAGATATTATAATTTTTATTACTATTCATTTCCTTTATATTTTGGTAACTTCGATGTCCCAATCTTCTATGCCAACCATGTATACATGTTGTCATTGCATGATTTTGTTCAATACTCTGCTCTTTGATTATAAAAACTCCTCCTTCAAGTGTGGCTTGTGCTATTAATTTTCCATTGTTCTTGATGAGGCATTCTGAATTGCCAAACTCCACCTTGTGTCCTCGGTTGCAACGTTGTCTGATTGACAAAAGGTTGTATTTCAATCCTGGTGTATACAGTACCTCTTTGATTTCTATATTTTCCCTTTGATCATTAAACATTATGTCTATGAATCCTGATCTCTTTTGGTTGGAAGTAATTTTGTTGCCATCTGCTAGCATAACCCAAATAGGTTCCTTAAGGTCAATTATTTTATCAAAAAACTCATAATTTGAACACATATGAGCACAAGCTCCAGAGTCCATTATCCAATTTTTTTAATGATTTTCTGCATCTGAAGTGGTGCCTGATAATGCTTTATGATTTAGCATAGGTTCTTCTTTGGTCGTTTTCTCTCTTTCCTGGTTTTCTAATTTTGAATCCAATTCCTGGTATCCATAATTTGGTTGTAAAGGTTTTCAGGGTTGTGTGAATTGTACCATCAATATGGCCTATTTTCATGATATGGTTCATCGGTTTGGGTCATAAATAATTATTGAGGATTTCTTCTAAAATATTGTTCTGTGGGAAAAGTATTCAATTCTCTGTGTCTATCACTAATAACATTAGGGCTTTTACAATTTCTCATATGTCCACTCATGCCACAGCCAAAACACAATCTTTGATAGTCTTAAGGGTTGGGCTTCACTTATTCCTACCTTCATGGCAGTATTATGATTTTCTATACTACAATTATCATCTCGTCAACTGGCCTCATTTATGAGTTTTATTTTAACATAGTCTAAATTAATTTTCTTCTCTTCGACTTATTCTATGGCAGTTATTATATTAGCGTAAGTTTGGGGAAGTCCGCACAGCAGTACAACAATAATATGATCCTCCTTAATCTCCTTACTTATATTTCTTAATCTTTCTACTATCTCTAGCACGTCATTTATAATAAAAGTTCTCATGTTAACTGATTTTTCGTAACTTTGACTATATAATGTTTTAAGCAAAAACAACTTACTTGTCATACTGCAATGTTCAAAAACTTTCACAGAGTTTCCCACATTTCTCTCGCTGTTGTACAATTTCTTATATGAATTAGTATATAGCCAAGCAAATTGTTCCGTTAGCTGCCTGATCTCTCAATGTCCATTTATCAGTTATAGGGGATGGCGGATCCTCTGAAATCATTGTCCATAATCGGTCCTTCTGTAGAATCATTTGTATTTTGAATTTCCAAGTGAAATAATTATTACCATTCAATTTAACTATATTCATCGGTTTAAATTCCATAGCAGCCATTTGTCACGTTTTTAGCAAAAAATCTTAGTCCTTTATATGATGATTACTTGGCCCATAACCTGATAAAAAATATGACTAACCTAAGTCTTACCACTTATTAATAACTTTGATTACTGAATAATACGCTGATGGATACTTTAACTATACAATTTATTACGATAAACTACTGAACATTTTACACAATCAGGTGCCCCAAAAAACAAAATGCCGAATACAATATTAACAAGCTATCCCATAAATCAAAGGAAAAATCATATGACTATAGTATTTACGGATTATACATTAAACTAACTAGAAGTCGTGACAATTATTATCTGACTACTACAGCTATTTGTTTTCACTATTTAACAAAAAAAAAAATTATTACATAAATATAATTTAGATTAAAATGCAAACAAAATTATTTAAATTGTAAAATAAGTTATTACATTAATATCTTAGATTTTTGTATAATTATAATTATACAAAAATCTAAGATAACATTTCATGTCAACAAATAATTAGAAATAACTAGGAATAATAAAATATGCAAAATACAAATACCACTAAATATAAAGAATAAAAGAACGGATTGTATTAATTAACAACTATAACAGGGAAATCACCTGTTGAGCTGTTCATAGGATGTAAATTAAGAACAAGACTGATCTTTTGAAACCATCCATCAAAATGACTTCAACTGTAAATGAAAGTGGAACTCTTTGGGAAATCAAGTCATGATAAGCAACTATGGAAGAGGAAATTGTTGGATAGATGGAAACATAGTACAGAAAAGTAGATCAGCCATGGTGAAAGTTAAGGCTGATGAAGGGATTGTAAACAGACATCAGGATCAGATTCGATTAAAACATATTGAGTGTTTATCTGAGATGACTGATGTCAGGGAGGAGAAAAAGTCAAACGAACTTGGGAATGATGCAAATCTATTAAATGGAAAAGACATGGTTCAGGAGCAGATACTCAAGAGAATTTAGAGATCTTTCCTAATTCTCCTGTGTTAAACAATATGCCTGATTTTCAAACGTTGAACACTAAATTGCCCACAAAAAAAACAATTAGTTGTAAGAACTGAGCCTAGAAGATCTGGTAGACTCAGAACACCAGTTGTGAAATTGAATTTATAATGACAACTCTAAGGAAAAGGGGAGGGCAGTGTTGTAGAACTGTATGTGTGGAGAACTGTATTATGGGCACCACTGTACACCCATGTGTATGAAAGTGAGACCTATATATTATTAGAGACATGTTCTTGAATATATAGTTATGTTCTTTAGTTTTATTAACCTGACAAGTACAGGTGTTATTAGTAGTTAGATAAAGTAAATACATTGAATTATAGTAATATGACTATCTGTTCCTTAGTCAGGAAAATAACAATGACCTTTTTTAGATGTTTACTTTGATTTCTGTTTAAGATGATATCACTGGCCTTCTTTTTTAAGTGTTTGCTTTGATTTTTTTTTAAGTTGATGTCACTGGCCTTCTTTTTTTTATTTATAAAGATTGATCTAAAACTTATATTTTTACACATTTTTTAAATGAATTAAAAAAAATTGATGAATTAAACATACATTTTTTTTTTGCAAAATAAGACTAAATTGACAAAATTGAAATTAGCATTTGATAATAGACTTTAATAAATGTATTTTAAAAGTTGTTGGTTATGCCTGTTTGATGATGTTCCCTTTTTTGTCCTGCATAAGTTCTATCAAGCAAAATTAACTTTGGCTTTTAAGCCTACCCCTGAGTTTATAGACTATTCCATGGCTTAAAATTAGTATCTTGTGTTTTAAAAATTCAAATTTTAAATAAATGCTTTTATTGTAAATAAAAAATGTCATGAGAGGAAACTGTAAATAATGGCCTCTTTAGTTATATTTGTCCTGTAATTTGTAAGATGAGTATTTGACATGTCAGAATCCCGATAATGCTCAAGTTGGTCTGTGTTTCTGAATGACAACTGAGTTTAATAGCTTTTCACAGTAAAGAACTTGAAGTTAGAGAAATATGTGAATTCTTTTATGAAAATGAATGATGTTAAAAAGCCTGTATTTTGCAGGAGGAAAATAACAAATAAGCCTAGTCTAAAAAAAAAAAAAAAAACTGGCATAAACCAGAATCTGAGAATATTCTAATGTGATAATTAGAATGACATCTGAATAGATGTTGTGCTTAACATTGGTTATTTAAAGAGCTAATAAGGATTTGACTTCAAAGCTCCAATAATTGGCTAGTTTTATTTGTAAATCGGAATTCTAATAGCAGAATAAATAAATACATTTTCTAAAATAAAGCTTTTAAAGTGGTTGCAATTTTACTACTTTTTTTTTTTTTTAAATTTGTTTTAAAGACTAAATTCTATCAAAAATACAGCTATGAATGAATTGTAGGTAAACTACAGGAGAGGGATTATTGAAACATGAGATCCTTATTTACACAAAAATTGAGATCAGAGTTTGATTGACTGATTTCAAGTGACACTCAATGTTTATTCTTATCTCAAATGACACACTCAATTCATTAAGTTAGTAATTTTAATCTTTAAACCTACTAACCTATAATTTCCACACTACCAAATTTAGAAAATGGTATGGAAATAAGGAAGACCAGGCAAATGACTTCCATGTTAGTCATCCCTCATTACACCCCCCCCCCCCCNCTACCATGCAATTTTTTTAGTTCTGTAAAATAAATAGAGGGATCCTTGATTGGGGTTTCTTAAGTAACCAGATTTTGATGATGAAAAAGCGGGATATGAATTGAAAAGTTTTATTTTGATGAGTTTTTTTTTTTAAAGGCTCCTCAAATGTTTTATTTATTTGACAAGTTTTTTTTTTATTTGACTCAGAAATACTAGATATGTTTGAGTTAAACATAATTTCGAATTCAAGTAATGATCCAGCAAAACTTTTTAGTTATTTTAGATTTCTTAACAAATCTGAGTATAACACTAATGAAGGATTGATAACATTGATTTATTATAATATATTACAAACAAATAATAGAATTATGGGTAATATATTGGGCCATTATTTTACAAGGTTTAATTCTGATAAATCTAATTTTAAAAATAATTGATATTGATTAAAATTGAATATTACAATCAGAAATTTGTGGTATTGTAAGTAAGATTAAATTTTTTAAAATTTCTGCCCATGTTGGAATATCTAATTTCTTATTAAAAATATTCATTAGGCCTACATAGATATTTTTTTCTCTAAATTTATTATTCTGGTTGCTAGTAATTCCTTATCAATGGGAACAATTTCTTATCATTGCAATGGGACTAATTGCTGCTGAATGGAAACATTGTAGAATTAAAAACAATTTATTAAAAAAATAATAATAGAAAGCGGTCTGAATCTTATCCAATTACTATCTTTTCCTCAATATCAAAGGTAGTTGAGAGATCGATCTAAAATAGAATCAACATTTAACTGATAATAATAATTTATCGAATAATCTATTTTGATTTAGAACTGGACAATCAACTTCATCTTGTCTCTTAAAAATTACAGAAATTATAACAAAATATTTTTTTAGATCAGTACCTACCGATATTATATATTTTGATCTCTCAGCCACATTTGATACAGTACTTCATAAATTCATTGAAAAAGTCCAAAATTATGGATTTAACTGTTTTTCAGTTAACTGATTAATCAAATTTTTACCAGAGAGAAAAATAGTCATAGAAGTTACCATAATAGAGAAAGAGAGAGATCTCATACATTTGATATTACCTGCGGTTTTCCATAGAGAGCTATACTCTCAGCTATTTTGTTTAATGTATATATGGCTAATATTGGGAGAAAATATTTGATCCATTATGATATGCAGATGATATAAAGTTAATAAATAGTTAATATAGTATTTGTTCTAAACAAATTAAAGAAATTCTACAAAACGATATTGATATAGTCATGGAATGGTTAAAAAATAATGGTTTAATGATCAATACATCAAAGAACACTAAATTTGCTCATTGTTTTTATAGAGCTAAAGAGAAATATATATTTAACACTATGTCTCATAAGGATTTGGGCATAATATAGGATGACTTTTTCTTTAAACATTGACTCATTGATTAAAAGGATTAATGTTAGATTGGCAATTTTTAAAAAAAAGACTAAACTCTACTATGGTACTATAATTTTTTTGTGTATTATATATAAGTTTTACAATGCCAGTTTATGAATACTGTCAATCACCTATATACAGAATGTATTGTATAAATAGATAGGAAAAAAATTAAACAACAGTTTAGGACAAAATATATTAAAGATTTTCATATGAAAATAGAATGAAAAAAAATAGGTAATTTAATGTCACCCTCACAACGATTCCTTAGTATTGAAATGTAAACCTATTCGATAATTACATAATTATTGGATGTTTAGTTAGTTATAAGTAACCAGTTGATTGTTTAAATTTAAAAGTTAGGTATTTTGCAGCTAATTTTAACGTTATTTTCAGAATATTTTATTTTCAGATTATTTTGTTTTCAGAATTTAGCCTAAAGATAGTCAAAATCAACTAGCATGCGGTAGAAGTAGCCCAAATTTAAAAAAAATAAATAAAATAAAAAAACACTGGAGATAGTCATTCATGTAAATTTAATTTAGCGAATTATTTATTACCATTCTATAATAAATAACTACCTATTGAAATCAAAATAATAAATGTCCGAAAATAAAAGCCTAAGTCAGCTGCAAAAGGAAAAACGTGGAAAATAACATTGACAGGGCCTGCCGAAAATTATACAGCACATGACAAAATAATGGATGATTCTTCATCTCAGTCAAATGTGGATTACAAAAAATGGGAGAACAAAAGGCAAACTAAAGGAGGCTGAAGAATAAAGTATAGTATGACAGAAACAAAAGGTGGCTTTTTAATATAAAAGAAGTGATTAGATATAAAAAAGCTTAACTAAAAATGTCAAAGAACAAGAATAACCTAGATGGAAGTGCTGCCAAATCGGTCAACATGTATTTTATTTTATATTAAAATGTCTAATTTCATCGAAAGTTCTTATAATTAGGATTAACTTAAATTTTTGTATATAGAGGAACTAATATTAACGTTAATGTTGGATTATTTTATTTTCAGAATAGAAAGGTAGCGTACCGTAGCCCAAATTAAAAAAATAAAATAAAAATAAAACAATGCTGGGGAGAAGCTGATGCTTATTCTAATGGATAGACAATCATGTAAATTTAATGTTGCAAATTATTCATTACCATTCTATAAGTAATAAATACCTATTAAATTCAAAATAATAAATGTTTGAAAACAAAAGCCTAAGCTAGCTGCAAAAGAAAAAAAATGCGGAAAATAACGACATGGTTTGCCAAAAATTAAACAACACAAAACAAAATACTGGATTATTTTTCAGCTCAGTCGAAATTGGATAACAAAAGTGCTGGAGGATGAAGAATAAAGCACAGTATGACATTATCAGAATGTGTCTATTTTATATTATATAAAAGAAGCTAAACTAAAAACGTCACATGGGAAACCTATACGGCAACATCACAAATCTGTCAACGAGTAAATTGTTTTATATTTATCAAAATGTCATTGTATTAAAATGTCTATTTTCATCTAAAGTTCTTATACATTAAGATTAATTAAATTTTTGTGTGGAAGGTAGAACGTGGAATAAATTAATATTTTACAATGACTTGTTAATTGTGTATCAAACTAGAACAAGACTAAACACCTGATCGGAAAGTCTTGGGCAATACAAAAGAATGGGCCGAATGGAGGAGAAAAAAAAGGATCAAGGAAAAGAATCAAAATTAACAAGTAGCTTAGGTATAAATGTTTTTGAAAACTAACCACAAAAATACTTAGGACAACAGTGAAGATACCCATCCTGAAGAAAAACATCAAGGAGTGAACAGAAAAGAGACATTGTAAAGAAACAGAAAACAAATAAATAAACAAAATTCAATCAAGTTCAAATAAAATTACAATTGCTGAACAAATTCATATCAGGGAAAATCATCTGACAAAAAAAAAAATCTCAAGAATGGAAGATAGCTTTTGACAACATATGATAAATGAAGAGGACTAACAGAGAGCTTGGAAGATAGAAGAAGAAAAAAACAGAATTGTATCTAAATGTTTAATTTGTCCAGTTTTTTGTTGTATTGTCAAGTGTTGTTCTATACAGGCTCTGTGCTGCTAGGTGCGAGCCAAAGTGTGTTGTCCATAACCTGATTGGTATACTGTGTAGCCCATTATACCGGGAGTTGATTAAACTAGCGGGGCCGGCAGTATTTCTGACCTATATGATATACATATTTATACTGAGGTCATTATTTATTTATCAGTCAACTCTCAAAAATCTGTTCTATAACCTAGCTTTATACAGCTTTTATTTAAAAAAAAAATAGGTAATATTCAGATTAAAATTAAAATAT
>PXIH01S0001675.1:2754-14957 GCA_003024985.2 Euperipatoides rowelli
AGAGTTGCTTCAAATTCATTAGGAAAATTGAGGTATTACAATTCAAATGCACGCACCTAAAAAAGAAAACCGAGATGAGCAGATAAATACAAAAAAAATAAAATTACATTTATAACTGAACGTTTACGAAGGGCTCTTACTACTAGAATCTTGTATAGCTACCAATGTTATGTTGCTTATTTAGACATCTCAAGATCAAAGTTATTAAATATAAAACATCCACAGTCAGTTGTGCTGTACAAGATCGACAGCACAACTGACTGTGGCTGGTCTAAGTTAATGATAACTCAGTGCTTGCATGAAGATGTAGCAACCTGTTTCAGCCTGTTCTAATTGCAGCAGATAGCTCTGGAATATACTCAGCATGCTTAATCATGAATCACATGGACTACTTATTGGGATTATAATGAGTGTAAGAAGCATAAACCTCTTGAAAATACAATACTCACCGTATACACCTTATATAACAAAAAGGTTTGTTTTAGTATCGACTATGTTAGAATGCTTAACACTATGTATCGACTATGTTAGAATGTGTGTGATAGATAAGTTATAATTTCATATTTGAATTCGGCACTGAAAGATACATAGAAACACCTAATACAATCATGTCATGTGAACAAATCTTTGTATATCAGTGTAATTAAATGATCTAATGTTTCTAGTATTTACCTACTAAAAATAATCGTTTGATTTATTCTCAGAGCTCATGAGGATGCTAATGCAGCCAGGAAACTAACACCAGAAGAGCGCAAGGGGAAAAAAATTAAAAAATTAAAAGAAGACACAACTCTTGGTGTTCATGCTGCAGTTTACAGGTACTGTATATGTTTTTTTTTAATTTGTTTGTAAATGTACCTTCTATCCTAAAATTTTATTTTTTGTTGTTTGATAATTAACTATGAAAACAAATTTTTTTTGTTAATAAGTTGGATTTTTATTATAGTATTTAATTTTATGCCACATCAATAACTTCAAACTATAGGGAATCTTATATACTGTAAAACACTAAGGTTTTATTTTTTTTAAATGTATTGTAATTGGAAATTTCAACAAGCAATATCGTAACTTATTGGTTGCATCTTTTCCCTCTTTTTTTTTTTTCACTCAAGATTGTATTATGATGCCGATAAAGTAGACCTAGATAGATGGCTGACTCGCTATTATTTAGTGATAAAACTATTTATTTTATTAGGCTAACTGATTTAAATACTATTTCTAATCTTATTCAAATGCTTTTTTTTTAACATGGTGCAAGTCCATTTAAAACTTAAATCGCCAATTTTTATGTACTGTATACCAGTCAAGCCTTGGAAATAGTCGTATTTTGTAATCGCCGAGATTGAGGTTTTAATCGCCAAATCTGATTTTCAATAGTATTTGGCACTTTTGGCGAGTGCTAACAGGAACATAGCATCACATTTTGGATGTTTAACAATAGTATACTTCCCTTCCAATCACTGGACTTGCCTCCCCACTTTATTCAAATCATAAAAACATGATTAAACAACAAGGAAATTATGTGATAAATCAACTTAACAAATAGCCTACATTTTAATAAAGATAAACAATTATATACTGTACGTATTCACTGTGTAGGTCTTCAATATTCAATTAAAAATCAATAAGACAGTCTCTTTGCGGGTATTCCTAGATTTGATCTTAAAGATCTTATAGGTCCATCTAGGGAAATGGGATCAACTTTGGAAAGGATTTGGTCTCTTCTTGGTCATCTATGGGAAAATACTGAAAATTTCTAGTGTCGTCAATTTTATTATGATTATTTGGAGCTGATTTCTCATCGAAATGTACAGTTATTGCATTTATTATTCTATTGCTTCCAGGAACCCATACTTTATTACATTTCTTATCCCTACCATATCCTACAAAAACACCCTCTTTGTAGGTGTCATCCATTTTTTTACGTAATGCACGGTCTAGAAAGGCAAAAGCCCTGGAACCAAATTTTCTAATAGGTTTTACATCCGGTTTGACAGCATTCCATAGTTGGTATGGAGTAATTTCCGTTTTTGAATGAGGAATCCGGTTTATTAAATAAGCTGCAATACTAATAGCTTCTCCCCAAAATGATATTGGCAACCCTTTTCCTTTCAACATGCTTCGGCTCATATTCATAAGTGTCCTTTTGAGTCGTTCTGCATTGCCATTCTGTTGTGGACAATGTCTTACACTGGTCTCATGTCGAATTCCTCTTTCATTAAGAAATGTCAAGATCTCGATTTAAAAATCCCTCCCCCTTCCATTAGATCAGAACACTATGGCAAAATATTTAAACTTATTATAGTAGTGCAAGATATAGTGTTTTATTACACTTGAGGCTTGGCTTTTATATTTCAATACTTCCACGTAACAATAACGAATATGTTTGTCGTTAATGGTTATTACATATCTGTTTCCCCCTATAGTTTACTCAGACATAGGACCACACAAATCCGATACAATTACTTCAAAAGGTTTTAATGTTTTTCTGTAGGAACGTAAAACAAAACTATCTTGATTCAAACTCCCCAATGGACATGTTTCACAAAAATCTGAATGTGTACAACTATTTATTCCCATATTTTCCACTAACTTATTTTTGTTCATATTTTTTATAGATTGTTGGCTTCTGTGGCCCAACCATTTATGCCAGTCATGCACACAACACCAATGGCTGATATAGCTTCATCAAAGGATTCCTTAAGAATAAATATATTGTCTACTAACTTTGCTTCAGCAACTAATCTTCCTGCTTTTAGAATTTTACATTTATTTCTGTTAAAGTCTACAGTGTACCCTAATTTACACAATACTTTCACTGACAACAATTGATAGGTGAGTTGTGGAACAAATAAAACATTGTTAATACTTACATAATCATTTTTAGCATAATCGTTTTGTAACATACCCTGATCCTGTTCCCTGGGCTTGAACTATTTCTCCATTTGCTATAGTAATCCTAGGTCCATCATTAAAGGTCAAATAACGGATTTTTTAAAAAAAAAATTATTGTTGATTTTCAAAGATTTTTACTAAAAAAAAATATCCCTAGAAAAGAAAAAAAATAGTTATTTACAATTCAGTTTTTAAATAATTATCTTTAGCTCCTCCCCCTTAAAACAACATTGTCCACTGTACACACCAGGAAAGTTATTTTGTGACATCATAGTTTAGAAATGAATAGAGCTTGCTATACTTAACTATAGAATATTTGCTATCTTTGACAGCTTAAAGCTGGGAAATTATATGGACTAATTGCTTAAATACTTTGAAAAAAAATCATAATTAAATTCATCCTTTGTGATATTGTCCAATTTGTTTTTGTTTTAATCAAAATGACCTTTAATATAAGTTGAACATACCTCTATTTACATGTTAAATCATTACAAAGAAAACAGCTGTAGAGAGTATTTCAATCATCAAATTAATCTCAAACCCCAATGTGCAATCTTCAATTTATAATCTCAGACTGAGGATAGCAATAGTCTTAATTTTTAAATAACTTTTTTTTTATGCATTTTAAATTATTATTTCCCAGTGGAATTTTTTTTTTAGTAATTATCTTTGAAAATCAATAATAATAAAAAATTAAAAAAATCTGTTACATTTGACCTTTAAGATATTCAATGTGGTCAAAAAAAATTTTATCTGGGCTCTACTAGCCCCGAGTCTATTATCCATCCTTTGTTTTCAAAATCAGTGTCACAAACTATTCCGGATAGCGCTCTATCTGGTTCTCTGCAAATTTACATTTCATATGTAGAATTTTGTCCTGTTGTTGCTTTGGAACTATTTGTTTTCGTGGGATACTCGTATGCTGTACTGTTTTTTTTCTTCTATAGTAAGCGTGTCTTATTTCAGTGCAGAAAGAATTCTGACCTCTGCTATTAGTGGGTTCTAGGTGGTTATAATTCTCTCTGAAATAGACATGATGTACTTCCATGTTTCTCCATCCACTTCTTTCATTTCTACCTCTATTAGAGCGACAATCACTCCGGATGTGTCCACTCTGGCCACACTCAAAGCATATTCTATTATCACGCATTACATTGTTTTGACCAAATCATGTATGGCTGACTCTTCACTATCTTCTTTTCTCATAGCTTCATCAAGCAGTTTGTTTCTAACAGAGTGTCATTTCCTTTCTTCTTTCGACTCTATCGCTGTGATGATCCTATCATATTCTCGTGGCAATCCATATAATATTACAGCAATAGTGTGACTATTTTTTATTTATTCTCCTATTGTTTGGTGTTTTTCTGTGATTTCCATGATCGTATTGATAAATTCACTCGTATTTTTAGTCTTCTCATATATTAATCCATATAAACCTTTTAAAAGATGCAACTTTCTTGTCAAATTTGAGTGCTCGTGAACAGATCGTAGTTTTTTCCATGTTTCTTTGGAGGTTACACAATTCCTGACTCCTCTATAGCTAAGCAAATAGTTGTTTTTGCTGCTTCATCTTTCATAGTCCATTCTTCCAATGCAGTAGCTGCAGTGGGATCCTGATTGACCACGTTCCAAAGTATTTATCTTTGCAACACCATTTGAACTTTAAATTTCCACATGAAGTAGCTTGTACCATCTAATTTTAACACACTGATAAATTTCCCTTCGAGATTCATTTTAACTACATTATATTTTCAAGTTCAAAAGAATTATTCAATGTCTATTGCTCGCACATTGGTTATATCGTAGCAATTAAATTGCGCAATGTTTCTTCCAATACTGCTGCCATAAGCTGATGGAACCCACTCAAATGACTTAACAATATTATCCAGTTATAAAGTTTCTGCACACAATAATTATAGCCTACTGAGGATTAACTTGATTTTATTTCACTATCGATCACAACAAACAATATGGAGGCAACAACCCAAGCCTTCCCATATCACATTTTTGGAAGTTTAACAATAGTATACTTCCCTTCCAATCACTGGATTCCCCCTCCTTTATTCAAATAAAAAAAAACATGATTAAACAACTAGGAAATTATATAATAAATAAAAAGCAGAAAATATGTGATAAATCAACTTAACAATAGCATACATATTAATAAAGATATACAAACACTTATATACATATTCACTGTGAAGGCTATACACACTACAATATTCAACAATCCACTTTAATAAATTGTGAATATGTGAATTGCACTTTCCAACAAACCCTTTCCTTTAGCAGAAACAAGCTGCTCCTGATTTTCTGATTGGTACTGAAAATAAATATATGAAAAGCAGCTACTTTTATAAAAGTAGCTTACAACGTAGCCAGCTACTTTTTTTTTAATAGTGGCTAAGCTACTTTTTTAACAAAGTAGCTGTAGCACTGCTACTTTTATAAAGTATCTTACCCAACCCAGTATAAACTATAAAAGTTTATACATTGTTTGCTAGCTGTTGTTTTAATTAAAATTAAAAAGTAATGAATATTTCACTTTCATAATAAATACAGTATAATGTATCAAAGGGTGATCAAATCTATAGCAGACATGATATTTGCTTTCATTCACACGTTGACATCATTGCACTTTAAGTTAGTAGTCAGTACATTATCAATTTTCATTTTTATCTTTTTAACACACATTTTTTCTCCTATGAAGAATTTATTACAAAAAGAAATGATGGACCTGTCAACATGTCAATTCATTAATAGATTGATCAGTACTGAAGCTATGTATGGCAAATCCATCTCAGTTCAATTTTTTTTTTGTTTTAGCATACAAAATAAAAGGATGTAATAAAGCAATTGTCTTTAGACTATGGCACAATGAATTCTGATTTTTATCACTGTAATATGAAATCAAATATTAAACTAAATATACTGTATAGTTAATTCATGTATTAACCAGTTGAGACTCAAATGTGATATTATGTTTTTATAACTTCACAATATTTTTAATATTTGCTACTGCGTTTTATATGTACAGTATATTAAGATTTTGAAAAGCACAATCTATACACTTGATTGTTTTACGAGAATGTCGGTTCTGGTAATTAGCACAATCATTCATCCACTTCCTCATTCTAAAATATATATGAATATCCGTTCTATTGCTAAAATATATTGTTTCTTATTTTCTGTCACATTAGAGAAAATGACTTACAAAAATATATCTTCACTTGTGGGAAGAATACTGTTAAACAGTAGAAGCAGAGCATTATATTCTAAGATGGTGATTGATTTCTCCTCCAGCTAAGATGAAAAATATATAGTATTTTTCAGCAATGTAGAAATAGTGTTGCATAACGAATTATGGAGGGTGGATAGGTATTAGTGGAAGGAGAAGTAAATATATATTTTTTAACTTTTTGCTGGTACTGGTGGAAGTAAATAAATGGTTGCTGGTCAGAAATAAATGATTAGCTGTTGTCTTGCTGGTAATAAATAAAAGATGGAAACAAAAACCAGAACAGTAAAATGTAATAGTCCAATAGAACTTTTATTAGACTATAATAAAAGATAAAATAAAGCTGGAACAAATTCCTTGGGATGATGCCCGTCATCCCAACTGTAGTAAGGCAGTAAATAAAAATACAATACTTAATGGGATGACGGCCATCATGCCCAACGAATAAGAACTAAAGTAAACTAAAAATACAAACTGTTATATCCGATAGTTTGCACATATTTAAATTATAACAAAAGTACATTAATAAATTTACATTGATTCGCGCATGCAAAGAATGACAGTTGGCTCGCATGGACGAATCAATGTAACAGAAAATAATATTAAATTACAGATCAATCATAATAGGTCATAATATAGTTTTATATGTCAATAACTTTGATAATTTTTTTAATGTCTTATTGTAAAAATCCACTTAAAAGTTCTGTGCAATTGGAGATTGAATAGAATTTAAGCAACATTTGCTTTTATTGAAAGGTATGGTATATAATGTGATTATCTTTTGTTTTCAGGATTAGGGATCTTACAAATCCTTCCAAGAAATTTAAAGTTGAAGCTAATGCCAATCAACTATTCATGACTGGATGTGTGGTCTTGTACAGGGATGTCAATGTAATTGTTGTTGAAGGAGGTAAGTTGATATGGTTTATTTGTTTGTTATTTTTGTTATTATTGTTTGTTAACATGTTATTCATGTTTATTTATCCTTTACTTGGGATGGATGTGTGGGGAGAAGATGTTGGGTGAAATGGAGCTCAACAAAAAATGGAACTGCTGGAGATATCAATCTTGCAAGTAAAGTTTGTCAGAACCGCTACAGAAGAGCAGATATTCAAAAGTTGGAATATCTAATCTAAAATTTGTACAAAACATAACAACAAATTTTGAGTTGAATATTCCTCTAGTCAGCCGGTGACTGTAAGGAAAATATTCATGAAAATTATTAGTTTAAAAGAATTTGGCATATACTGTAACAGGCTGTTAGAAAATAATCTTGAGGGAAGCACACAAATCATAGTCATATTATTGTTAGCCAGCAAGTCATTTTATTAAAAATGCATTAAAATATAACCACAGCATGAAATTTATTTAAACTATCTATTCACTTAATATNATTAATTTAGGTGATTTATTTATTAAATTCATTTATTTAGTAAAAAAAAAAAAAACTTTTTTTACAAGTTTGTTTCTATAATTTGTTATACAGTGATATGTCTAAAAAATGTTTTAACATATAAAAATTCATAGAATAAACTGATGTCTTAGCCAAATTTTTTTAAAAAATTTTTAATTATGTTAAACTAATAAAGGAGTGCAAAACCGTGTCTTCTTATCTGGTGATGGAGGGTGAATAGTTTTATTTAGCTAAGAATAAAGCAGTAATGTTACTGTAAATTTTCATTAATGTTCGAACTATTTTTACTCGGAAGGTGAGCTTTGATTTCTCTAATGGATTAAGTTCCGGTCTTAATTATCTAGTCAGTGAAGTATAGTCTACAGTATATTGTATAAAAATAGTGAGTGTGGACAAAGAATGCTTTGAGTCAAACAGTTTAACTAGATTTATTCTCATTGAGAATTCTATAAGAATGCATTTAATTCATAGAAATATTAATACAATTAGACATAGGAGTTTTCTCATATTTTTTTTTTTAAATAAACAATACAAATTGACGTGGATTTATATTGTCTTTTTGACATCAAATCTTGTTGTTTTAATATACAGTAGTAAAAATTGAACTATAAACTTTTTTTTTTTATTAAACAAAATTGAAATTAAATTAGGTTTTAAATTAAGAAAGAATAAATCTTCTAACTACATATTCATTTTTATTAAATTAGGCCTATTTTTTTAATGATAGCGACACTTATCCATAGCGTAGCATGTATTTTATTGATGAGAAGTACTAAGTTGTAATAAATTAGTAATTTCCTATTTTAAAGCTGTTAAAATATATTATCAAAATATAATGATTAAAAAAAAAAAGTATTTGATAGAGTTTTGGAATTTATATGAAATCTTGTCAAACTTCACTGTATATGTTGACACTTTCGTTACTCCTGATAAAAACACCTCAACCCAAATATTTTTTATTTTAGTTAAGTAAAGATGATTTTGTTAGTTACTCCTGAAATTTATTGATTATGCTTATTATTCTGATGGTAAAATTTTCACCTATATCATGTGGTCTTTAATTATTATTTTTTCAGGACCAAAGCAACAGAAAAGTTTTAAACGGCTAATGCTACATCGCATTAAATGGAATGAAGATCAACCTAAAGATGAAGGTTAGTACAGCATGGAAATCATTTGCCAAGAAATTTTGTGTGCAAATTTAGATTTCATTTCAATATGTGTAGTATTTCCCCTCCCCCATCAATCTTTTCAAGAATTCTAGTTTGTAAATCATTTATACCTTAACATTGTATTTACATCTCCACAGTATTGGAAATTTCAAATAAAATATTAGCATCTAAATTAAATCACTACTTTATTTTACAGATAGATTTTCTTCATTACAACTTAAATCTTAATTATATAATTTTCCAATTAATGTACAGTATGTTTACGTTTATTTTTTTATTGTAGGAAAAGATAAAAGATTAGAAAGAAAGCCAAATAGATGTGATCTGGTGTGGGAGGCAAGTAGTCTAATCTCATTTTGTCACATTTTATCCTCCCTCCCCCCCCCCAAAAAAAAAAAAACCCGGTAATATGAGCACTGACTATATTTCCCACATTAGCTACTGTATATGATGATGGTGGGTGTCCATTATATTTCAGTTGAATCAATATAACATTAAACAAAACAAACATAGAAATCAATAGTGAGCCAATATTCCCAAGCAAAAAGAAAACAAGACATTTAATTAAATATAAATTGCAAACCAATTCTACAATTAACAAGAAAAAGAGAGATGGTGCATGTATCAAATGGTTAAGACAGTTATAATTTTTAGATGAGATATATGATACTATAATTAAAAGAGTATGTATTATTTTAAATGCACAAAGATTAAATAATGTGGCTAGTTGATAATATTTTGACGGACATACTGTTTTTAGTTGTATGGTGTTTTTTAGCATATTTACAGTATGTATTTAGCATATTTATGTACTGTATCTAGACTAAATCCATTATTAATTGGTTGATGATTAATAAATTTAAAATTCTGTTATTTCATCAATTCAAACTTTAATAAAACTTTCAAAAGACAAATACCCATTGGATTGTAGTAATTTCTAGCTTTTTTTCTTAAAAATATACTGCATATTCAGGATTTTAAAAGCCTTTTTGCAATTTGACACGTGAAGACTACCGGTACCTGTTTATTTGTTAACCCCATTAAGTACTGCAAGTAAATGGGAGCTACTGCCTATCTATGGTTAAAAACAATATGCGACTTCTTGGAAACACAGTAAATTTTTGCTGTAAAGTTTATTTAGTTGGTAGAAATAAATCGCTACCGTAATATTTTTACTGACATTATTTAATGTTTTTTTTAAAAATAATAATATTAATCAGCAAATAGTTAAACAACCTGCCAACTTTTACGATTTAATTTTATGATACTTGTATTTGATAATACTTTTTACGATTTTTCAAATTTTATATTTTTATTTAACAGAATTTGATTAAATTGTATTAGCAATATTATTACAGCAATATACTGTATATAATGTATAAATTTATACTTTTTTTCTCTCACCTCTCAATTATTTCATCATTGACAATAAATATTGACTTCAGTTCATTGAAGTAAACAATCATTTTGGCTGAGCCACCTTAGATACCAAAATGAGCCAAAGAGTTTGTTACGAAGACATAAACAAATATATTTACAGCTGATTAGTGCTCGTTTTGATCAGAAAAGGTGACAATCTCTTTGCCACACTTTTTTTTTTCTTGCTAAGAGTGTTTAGCAAATAATTAAAAAATTTAAATACTCAGAATTTTATAAAATAATGTAAGTGAAATTTTTCATTTATTGTTCTGAAATAAAGTTACCATTATAACTTGATTTTTTTTTTTAAAAAAAAATCATTAATAAAAAAAAAAATACAGTATATAGCCTAACAATTTCATGATTTCTTCCTTATGCTGTATGTTTTAACTAATCATTTGAAAGAAGGCAACTACAGCTTGTCTAAAAGAACTTTCTAATCTATGCATTAAAAGATGCGACACCAATTAAAAAAAATCCTAATATTGCTTAGGCCCTATACAGTGTATGACTTTAATTTTTTTGAGCACTGTTCCTAAGGAATAGTGATGCTTCTTTTTTATTCTGCTCACAAAATTACTATTACCCTTTCCTTTTCAGTACATAATTTTGTAATAGACTTAGACCCAGTGAATTTTTTTTTTTCATCTGTTCATTTGTTAGAAATTGCAACATTTTCTTAAATTGTTATTTTCATTTTTCAACAGGGAATGACAAAAAGCAGAAATTTTGGTGAAATGAAATTTAAAGTCTGTCCTACCGAAAGTTTTGCTCGGGAACATTTTAAAAAGCATAATGTTGAACATTACTGGGATTTAGCATATAGTGGCTCAATCTTAGAAGCAGCAGAAGATTTATAGCATAACCAGAATCTGTACAAACAATACTATTTATGGTTGTATCTTGAATAGACCCAGCGAGGAAGAGAGAAGTTCCAATTTGTAAATTATTATTGCACTTCCACTTGTCAGGAAAATTGGATGTCATGAAACAGTTGTTGCAAGATCTTTCCACTGATTAAAATACTTATCCAGAAAAGGTACTAATTGAACTGTACCCTTGCCCCACCTAGGGGTGACTGGAATAGGCTGAATTTGATAACTATTTTTTTTTTGTATTTAACAGCTTGGAAATAAAACTGTTACGTAAATAAAAAAATTATATTTAGCTGACTTGTATTTATCTTTTTTTTATATCTATATTTAATTTATCTTCAGATCCCCAAAAATGTTTTGTAACATCAAATTTTCTAGATAATTACAACTTAAGATTAATTAGCTTATATATTTTTGTCATCTACATTATTTACATCAGCCTCTCTCAGAAGTATTGAATATTCTCACACAATGTATTCACATATCTGGGACAATGCGACACATTTTCTAAGCAACAATCGTAATATAAGGCATCTATTGGCTAAGTAGCAAATCATCATAGGTTATTCATTTTTTTGAAAGTTATTTTTTCCATAAAATATTTTCAAATTAAAGAAGGGGTGATACAAGGGAGGATGGTGGTACAAACTGCTAAGTATGGAGTGATTAGCTACTAACTGTTTATAATCCAATTTTTAATACATGATGTGTCCATTCTTTTCATGTAACATTCTGCGACCTTTTACTATGAAGTAAAGCAACTCTATGCAATTTCTTTGTGTTTGACATTTTTATTTTCATAGAAAATGTAAGTTGTTAAACTCGGCTGAATCAATCTGTTCAAAATGTTTTGTGCCGTTATGGCTGCCTTGTTTTTATTGTTTTGTAAATATACTGTATGTTTTAAGTTTATTTTATGCTTATTATTTGGAGTCTAGTTAGGTTTTTGAATTAACAGTGAATTCTTGCTTTTGGAATTGGTTTTACTGTTCCTCAATGGAGATCTAGGTGGTAACGGTTTGATATTTTTTTATTAACCCTTGCCACTCCAAGTACGGTATTATGCCGACATTTTTACTTCTCAATTCAACATTTATTGTTAGCCTCAAAAATGCTTTAAATTAATAACATTTATGTTCAAAGGGACTAAAATATATTTGTTTTTAATCTTTCCAAATGATTTTTAAAAA